>JAODAL010019942.1:0-70696 GCA_025379985.1 Phyllomedusa bahiana | reverse complement strand
AAAAGAAATATGACTAAATTATAAAAATAAGTAATAAAATACTGTCCCTCAAACTCTCCAAATCAAAATTCTCAATCTCAATTTCCCCACAGAAAGAAAAACACTTTTTAAAAGAAAACACTGCAAGACTCGTTCACTCGTCAAATGTTAGTTTTAAACTTTTCCCACACTGCTGTTTGGCTGTGCTGCAAACTCTCCTTCAGAAGCAAAAAGCAATGAGATTGTCTCCTGCTAGACCTTTTGGGGCTCTGAAATATTAAATGTACATAACTGTATCACAGCTTGGGCCCACCGTAGTATCCTCTGATTCTCTGGTGGGCCAGTCTAAGCTCCAACCATGTGTAGAGGGATTTTAGCTATGGTCTGTACAGACCCTTTACACAGTTTAATGTCACACTGATGTAGCCATTGAAGAGACCTTTCTTCCTGTACTACGCCTGAAGAAAGGTGCTACCTGAAACACTGCACTATGGTACTCTGCTTATTGCAGTTCTTGCTGGTCTGTTAATATAGAATAAAGACAGTCCTTATTCTTATACCAGATATGTGAGTGTTGCTCCTTTTGTGAATATTTCTACACAATCAGTTAAGCAAGCATATCTACTTAGAGGTTTTTTAGGTACATTAATAAGAAAAGTTTGACTCACAGGTGTTATCTTCTCTTCTCTGTATTCAGCTAACAGCATGTGTAACATAGACTGTAGCTCAAGTTCTCCCACGGTCTCTTATATAGTCTGATGCTCAGTCTCAGACTGGTGGGGCTATGTAGATGAGCCCTAGGTATGTAGATGATGGTAGACCACATGTCGGTAGGTGGTGGCTGGGCCCCAGGAAGGTGGTAGGTAGGGCCCCATTACTCTTCTAGTCCCCCGATGTAGGCGGCGCGATGATGTAATATCATCTGTGGTGACGGCGGTAGTTTTGCCAGTACGTAGAGCCCCAAAGGGTTTCACTGACTCCCAGTGTCCCTTCTGAGCCTGTGAGCTTCCCTCCTCTATTATGATCTCACTGACCTCCATGCCTCACCCTTCCCCCATACACATGCTTCCACACAAACCTCCCCATGGTTCTCCTTGTCATCATGGCCAGGGATTTTTCTTTGTAGCATTGCTACAGTGTAATTATAATTGTAGGAACATTAGTGACATTATAGTCATGTGACAATTGTACAGTAGGGCTAATTACAGTTATGTGTGGGCTTTCTGTAGTTTTGCAGCAAATTGCAAGAAAATATAGAAGAATGCTAGACACCATTTCTCCCCCTCTTTACCCCTTGACCTCATCACCTCTCTTCACTGCAGCTGGGGTAGAGAGGGCTCCTTATCCTCCATAGTCTTTAACTGTATCTAAAGGACACAATCACAGTTAATGATGTTGTCCAGAGGAGCCCATTTTGCCCTATTTAAATTGATTGGTGATCGAAAATACATATGTAGTGTACAGGAGAAGGTGGTACAATACACTACTAAGGGTTAATAATGTTTATTAATAATTGCACAAATATCTGTGTTAATTGCACTAAAAGGTGTTTGAATTGCACTGTTATTATGCACTATAAGTGTTATACCAAATGTTTATTGACCTCCGTTTCATCCCTGTATTCAGCTAACAGCATCTGCATATCTGTAAAAGGTGTATAGTCATGCTGTCTTGCAGAAATGTAACAAATCTTAGCTACTCAAGAGCTAGTGGCAGGAGTTAGTTTGACAACCAGACATAGGGAGGGGAGAGTAGAAGGTTATAAAAATCCAGTAAATTTAGTGTTCTGGGTCTTTTTCCAATTATCTGGGTTATCATC
Source organism: Phyllomedusa bahiana (assembly GCA_025379985.1). Classification (NCBI taxonomy): domain Eukaryota; kingdom Metazoa; phylum Chordata; class Amphibia; order Anura; family Hylidae; genus Phyllomedusa; species Phyllomedusa bahiana. The sequence goes on along the minus strand of JAODAL010019942.1, from coordinate 68,898 downwards.
ATCATCAGTCACATGTCAGAGGTGCACCCCATCATGCCACCTTGGCATAGGCTATGCTACCCCTGGGCTCAGGGGACAGTTTTAAAATTTTTATTTCCCTAGCCACATGGGAGTGGATCAAGAGAGTGAGGAAAAGCTTAATCTCAAGGAGAAGGACTCAGCAGCGCTATCAGAACTATGGATTTTCAGGATTCTCATGAGGTAAAGATATAGTCACACCAGACCTCACACCAGGGCCGTTCCTAGGGGCGGGCGAGACGGGCAGTGGCCTGAGGCCCCGCCCACCAGGGGGGCGCTGCTCGCCTCTCTCAGTCAGAATAAGGGGCCAGGAGATTTTTCACTCAGAACAGCCAAAAGCTGCATACTGACCAGACAGCTGCTTCTACAATCAGTAAACAGGATAATTGTTCTCGGTGCCTAATGCTCCTGCTCCATTGCACCCCCCTTCTCTCCCCCACAGTCCACCCCTCCCAGCTCTCTTGTGCTGTGTTCTGTGGAGCCGGACAGACTGCCTGTTCCTCCTGCCACCCCCTACACACTCCACTCGGGGGCACCTGGCTGCTATACTGTAGATCAGAGGTGAGAATAGTGTATTGTGACACCATAGTCAATTATGAAGCAAATGAAGTGATGGTGTCCTGACCCCTGCTGTGCTCGCTTCATCTCCATATGTGAGTGCAGGCGGCTCACTCTGACAGTGTCAGTGGTCTCTGGCTGTCCGGAAGACTACACACACCTATAGAGATGATAAGTGTGTGCACTCTGCAGCATGGCCAGCCTGAGATCTCTCATAGTAGCTGCCTGCCTGCTGCCCCTCACCCCACAGCCAGTGCCACAGAAATTATTTTTTAAATTTTGGGTTTTTATAGTGATTACTTTGTGTTTAGTGTCACTACAGTAGCGATTAATAAATACAGTAAGGGGCAGTGCTAGTACTGATCATCACTGCTGATTCATCAGTACCTGGACCCTTATTGAAAAGCTATTTCTTGCTGGTATCAGCCAGTTTGGATCCATACTTATGCAGTCTGTCTAATCTATAGCAAAAAAAGTTTCACCAGCTCCAACCACATGTACATGCACGGAAGTCCATCCAAGCAACGAAGGTACCGTAATGATGAACAGAAAAATGTAGATCCAGCACATAAAGAATATTTAAATATAAAATTGTAAAATTTATTTCCAAAACAGGTAAAAACAGACACATGAAAACCTGTGCAGCTCCAAGCGTGGCGAGAGACATACAGAGAGGCGCATACGTGTTTCAGGCGAAGAATCAGCTCTTACTCAGTGTGTCTCTCACAGCCATCACCACGCAATGTGTCAAGGTGCGGTGCGGTGCGGCAGGTTAAGGGGGGGGGGGGATTTTTCCCTTCGCCCTGAGTGCAATTTTGCCTAGGAACGGCCCTGCCTCACACACTATGGGATCCAGTTAGCCTCTGGCCTGGCCCAAAACCCCCAAGATCTCAGGATTGTCCAGTGAACGTGGAGGTCAAAGCGAGCTCCACGTTTGACATCTAGAAATCACTCATATGGGATTTTAGTTGAGGGAATCACTGCTCCTACACAAGTCTATTGAGTGGCTTGGACTGATTGTGAATGAAATGTAATGTAATTCTTATGAAAGTTATCCACTCCTGTGTGTATAACATTTTGCCTAGATGAAAAAAAGGAGGCCTCGGCTGCTAACGTTGTGTTTTAACGCTAACGTCTCCTGCCTGTTATTTCTGCACCGCACATCAAGGGCACCTCACACACCATCTACCACATATAGTTGAGGGAGAGCACCATCCGTTGTGTGCCCTGGGGGAACATCCACCACCATCATCATCCACAGTGCAGACCCCCTCTTCACTGGTGCCGGTGCTAGAGGAGCCTGAGAGGTGTCATTGCGAGTTTTAAAGCCACCATGAAGAGAGCAGTGAGTTTCCTGGCTACTACTGCTCACACCCTCTCCTCTACCATCCTCCAGCCCAGGTCACCACACATATTCCCGCTCCAAGGTCTGTGGGACTGCAAATCACAGCCAAGTACAATGCTTTGCCATCACTTGCAGACTTATAGAGATTGAATGGATTATCAGTGTACATACTTGACCATGCTGTTATTTAACAGTGGCTGGATACTCAACAATTAGACACTTTGGATTATGGGAAAACTCCTTTAATGATTAAGAGGCATTTCAGGTACTATAACCTAGAAATGCAGAAGGCTTGCAAGCTAGATTAACCTCAAATTTTCATGCATCCTAAAGTAGCAGAAATGCATTTTGAAAAAAATCCTACATTCCCTTTGACTATTTTTATACGTTTATAGAGTGCTGCTGATATTGTGTTGTGTTTGCATTAGTTTGCCCCCACACCAGTGTGCACCTATAATAATTTTTTTTAAAACTGTTTTGGATGTTTTGTTTTTAGTACTTGCCATAGTTTGCCTAGCTTCAAGCAAGTGCCATCATTCAACTTTCAGAGATCTTTTAGCTCACGCCATTGTTTCTGGGGCATGAGATGCTTTGATTTATTCAGCAACTAGCTGAGGAACAAATAACTCTTTTAGTGAGGGAAGCAGAGTGTAAAGTGCTTAGAAATGTTTGTGAACTTTACTGATATCCAGCCAACACCTTCCCTGTGGAAACAGACAGCTATTAGCGACCACCTCCATTAAACAATGGATCAATGGAGTCTGTTGTTGATTCATCTTGGATAACAGAACAGCTTTTATTTGTGCACTTCGAGAGCCAAGTGTATGGCATTTAATAACAATTACCAAACAGTCGGATAATGATATACACTGAAACAGTGATTAAGAAACCATCTAGAAAATTAAGAAAAGTAAAGGGAATGTGTCCTCAGATAATGACCTATTGTTTTACTTTTTATGTTAACCCCTTCTTGACAGCGGTAATAATTGTTTTGCTTTGATTTTTTTCTTCCCCGCCATCCAAGAGCCATAACTTTTTTATTTTACCATCTATTTAGACATTTGGGGAATTGTTTTTTTTTGCGGGACAAGAAATTATTTTTAATGTTGTCACTGACTGTAGCATAAAATATACTGGAAAACCAAAAGTAAAAAAGTTTTTATTTCGTTCACTCTTCACTATAAGTGATGTGTAATCTGTATTTTGCAGTTTGGTACAATTCCGGAAACCCCAAATATGTAGGGTTTTCGTTAAAAAAATACTTTCTCTATTTCTTACATTTGGACCTGGGTGAGAGCTCATTTTTTGCCGGCTGAAGTGTAGTTTTTATTGGTGACATTTTTGTATACATGCAATTTTTTATTATATTTATTCAAATTTTAAGGGGACGTGAAGTGACCAACAAACTGCAATTTTGGCGTTTGGAATTTCTTTTCTTGTAAAGTGTTACTTGTACCGGATAAATGATGTGATATCTTAATAGATCGGATTTTTATGGACATGGACATGGAGATATCAAATATGTGTATTTTTTTTTTTAAATAGAAAAAACATAATTTGAATGTTTAGTATTTTGCGTTATTCTTCATACTTTTAAATCTTTTCTATTTTTTACTTTTATATTTAGTCTCCCTAGGCTATTTGACCACTATTGGTCTTTATTTTTTGTACACCCTTTTACATTATATAATTAATGCAAAAGGATTTACCAAAAATGGTGGTTCCATTTCTTCCTGGCTGGGGCAGGAAGTAATAGAAATGTTAACATGTTGGCTACGGAATCCTTAATTAGGCTTCCAGCTGCTGTGGTAACCAATTGGTATCCCGCTATTTTGTTGTGTACAAAGCGGGGCAATAGAATGGGAGAACAAAGTGCAGCACCATTCCACTTTTAATTAGAAACTGCAGCTGGAATCACCAGCGTTTATAGCCCTAAACAGCAGACTCCTATTGTTGATAAGAGGTTAAACACATTTTTAAAGAATTTTTGGTTGCATTTTTTACATTTTTCATATCGCTGTCAATGTTCTTTTTTTAATCTGAAATCCTGCAGTTTTCACTTCCACTAGATAATAATATTTATTATAATTTTGTTATACTATTCAGCAGTCTCCTCATCTTCAGTACAGGCAGGGTTACACAGAAAGTGACACTAATGTGTATAGATAGCACAGGATACACCATTCACAATAGGAGATAGTCATAGCTCACATTCTCCTCCTCAGTGTACAGTAACTTCTTCCCAGATCACAGAGCATGCCTAGAAAACTCTTATAGAAGTCAATGGTTCTGCTCCTCTTCACAGGCTCCTATGTCCATGTAACTGCTGTAAAGAATCTCTTTAAATGCTGTTAAAAGCAGCTCAGGCAAGATGGCTGCCCTCATAATCATATTCAGACAACAGAATAAAAAAATCTACAATCAGAAATTAAAAATGGCTAAAAAGAATAGAATATGTATCAAGCATCTTGTGTCAATTAGTAAAAAAAATTGGTTACAGAGTTCCTTAAAGTTATATTGCTTCGAATCTTTGAATTGCTTGATCTCTGCCGATATTTCCATTTGGGAAGATATAATGAAACAAATAGTAGCCATCAGACAGTAATATATATATAATCCTTTTTTAACAAATATTGGTCGACCCTGCAAGGCATCAACAACACAGTGAATCAATCATTACCAGAAATGTGAGACAAAGCAACTCTTGTCTGCATTACAACAATAGTAAATTCTTATGATCAGTCTGGTATTTGGGTGGCACTCTGTCAGCTCCATCTTAAAGGCTTTCTTACTTTTCTTCTGGTATATAAAGTACTGTCTGATGGCTACTATTTGTTTCATTATATCTTCCCAAATGGAAATATTGGCAGAGATCAAGCATTTGGCTGACAGCTATCTGATACATCTGGATAGCTTTGGTATCTACAGTAGGAAACAGAAAGCAGCCTGAAGCAAACAGTGATAACAGAATACACAAGGATAAGATTTAAGGTGACAAGTATGGAACTGGCGCCGACTCACCTGTTCTAACTGGCTTTTTCTTAGTGTAGAAGGTACCCGAATGTATGAAACTATTGTTCATAAATCTGGCATGAGGAACGCCTTACATAGCATATTTTTGGCATATCCAAAAGAGCCAAGTCTGGCGCAGAATGTGCCAAGTTTTGGCGTACTTAACATCTATAAAACAGGGCTACAACAGGTCTTTTGGCTCAAAGCATGCCAGAAAACTGGTGCAGCCCCATTAATACATGTCGCCCTTAGTGCTCTCACTACTGGATTGTTCCTTTGTAGCAGCCCAGGTACATGCAAGTCCTATGCACATCCATTAGTGCCTTCATTTCTCTTTTTTCAGCATTTCAAAACATGCATGAAAAAACTCATGCAGTAAAAATGCATGCCTTTTTAACAATGCATGTGTTCTGATAATTAACTCAAATTTGAAACACCTAGATGAAATTTGGGTGAATTAAAAACTGCATGTGTTTTTTGAGAAAAGCATACATTAGTGCATTTTAAATGCATCACAAATTCAAAAAGAAAATACAATATGTGAACACAGAATTAACCGGGTCGTTTACCCTTCCCACCCCCATTCCTTACCAGGCACGTTTTCCTTTTTCTTGGTACATGAGGGTTTGAATTCTTCATCACTTTCTTGCACTCAGCTATTCTACTAGTTTTTTTTGTCTTTTTTTGTGATACACTACTCACAAAAAGTTAGGGATATTTGTTGAAATTTCAGGATGAACAGAGAATTTCTTGATTTTTTTTAAATTAACTAAATGAGACCATCTCATAACTTTAGAATGCACATGTCCAACTGATCAATGTTTCAGTACTTTTTGCACAACTTGCGTTTGATCTCTGAAGCGCCCAATAAATTTAGGAGATCAATTTCAATCGGGATAAAAACAGTCCTCCTCATCCTGCTGTTCACATTTTAACATCATGAGACCAAGGCAACACCTTACTACTGATCAACAGTACCTCGCCATTTGAGAGGCTTCAAGCAGTATGCTTTCAGACGGAAGTGGACACTGAGCTTAGAGTGTCATCAGCAGGTTGCAACAGAAGTACTGGAAGAGTCACAGAAAGGCAAAGAAGTGGATGCCCTTTGGCTACATCACACACTGATGACCGCTTCATTGTAAACAATGCCCTGCGGAAACGGATGATGAATGCCGCACAACTCTAGGCACGTTTAAGGGAGGTGTGAGGCAAGCTAGTGTCACGTCAGACCATTTATAATTGTTTCTATCTACCTACCTACCTATATCTACCTAGAGGGGGCATTAATAAACCTGGAGGGGGGCAATATTTACACACTTACAGGGGCCTATTTATACCTACTGGGGGGAAATACCTACCTACAGGGAGCATATACCTACCTGCAAGAGGCATATATATCTACCTGCAAGGGGCCTTTATATCTACCTGCAGGGAACTCAAATACCCACCTACTTGGGGTTTATATACATACCTACTGGGGGGCCTCTACCTACCACCCGGGGGGTCTATATTACTACCTACCTCACAAGGGCCCTATATACCTTCCCACCTACCTACAGAGGGTTTATATCAATACATTCTAGAGACCTATGTTCCTTCTCATTGTGGGGGGCCTATGTAACTACCTAACTCCTTAAAACGGGACCTAGTTACCTACCTATTGTGGGACCTATAAATCTACCTAACTAATTGGTGGCTATACACTTAACTAATTGTGGACTTCCTACCTAAAAATGGGTTTACCTATCTAACAAACCACTGAAGGTATAACACCTAGGATAAAGATGAATGTCTATAAAACATAACTTTTAATGAATAATGAATAAAAACCTAAGAAAGAAACCCCTAAGTATACACTAAATAAAACTATCATGATAGTTAAAAGTTAAAAGTTATGTTTTATAGACATTCATCTTTATCCTAGGTGTTATAACTTCAGTGGTTTGTTTGTTGTGTACTATATTGGTATACCCAGGTTCCTACTTCATTGCATCAAGGGTTTTCTCTACACCCTTATATCATATTGAAAGTAGAGTATTTGGTAGTTTTTGGGTTTACCTATTTGCCTACCTAGTTTTGGGGTGTACCTACATACTATATTGGGGGATTTAACTACCTCCTATGCGGATACACAAAAAGACTAAAGCTTTGTGCACAAATGGTAGCCCCTTAGTAGTTTGGAGGTACTTTCACTGTTAGAAGCACAAAGGGGTCACTATTGCCTTTGCGATGGATGGGAAAATTGTACCGAGGTAGGAATTGGTAGAGAAGTGCTGGAAAAGTGAGGAGTCTAAGATGTTTGGTAATTGTATGACCATTATTTAGTAATTTTATACATAGAACTTTGTGTTATAACTTTTTGTATATTCAGGCACTGGTTAATGGTGATGCACTGTGTTACAGCATAGCACAACATGTTAATGAGGGAGGAAGAAATTTCTTCAGCTCGCCCTAAGGTTCAGGTTGGGGGGCACCTAGGAAAAAGTGACCATAATACAGGCAGTAAATATACCTTTTAATAGATATGCGCTAAAATATAACAAGCACCCCACGCAAACAGAAATAATAGTAACAAACACCTAGGGCAGGTAACCATACCGAGGGTACAAAAGCATATAACCTAATGCCAATACCTCACAATAGATTATTGAAAAATGTTATTATACTACCACAATAAGCCCCTAAAAGGGTAACTAATAAAGTGGAGACATTGCCTCAGTTTGGCGAGCACTCTTTGATTGGGTGAGTGTTGTGATTGGCACATCTGACATTGGGACACTATTAAAGGGCTGCCACTCACATTGGAAGTTGCCCTCATCAGGGGCGTAGCTACAGGGGGTGCAGTGGTAGCAGTCGCTACCGGGCCCTGCAACCGGAGGGAGCCCCTAAAGCCCTTCTGCCACCGCATTGTAAATGGCACATGGTAGCTGAGGGGCCCCATTTCACTATTTGCACCAGGGCCCAGAAGCTTCAAGTTATGCCTCTAGCCCTCATCATCAGTAGGAGCCAGGCCGCATATGGGAATACCAGGTAACATCCATCCATTTATATCTGTACCTGGGTATCCCCTAACTGAATGTTTGGATACTGCTCTTTTGACCCCTGAGGAACCCTAAACAATTGAAAGGGGGAAACGCGTCAGGTTCGTTGTTTCTGATGTGGTTTATGTATCTTTTGTAGCTGGGGATAGGACATACCTGAGGGTTCATTTTGGTGGGGCCGTCCTTTTTGGGGCGATGTCCCCAAACTTTATTTAGTTACCCTTTTGGGGGGCATTGTGGGTATTATAATAACATTTTTCAATAATTTATTGTGCGGTATTGGCATTAGGTTATATGCTTTTGTACCCTCGGTATGGTTACCTGCCCTAAGTGTTTGTTACTATTATTTCTGTTTGTGTGGGGTACTTTTATATTTTAGCGCATATCTATTAAAAGGTATATTTTAATTGGGGTTATATTTTGCTGTGATTTTTGTAAAAACCCAATGTAATACATTTTTTGCTTGCAGTGTGGTGTTTATAATACAGGCAGTCCCTGAACAAGATAGGGACTGTAGGTTTGTTCTTAAGTTGAATTTGTATGTAAGTCGGAACAGGTACATTTATTAAATGTAACTCCAGCTATTTTTATTTATTTATTTTTTTTTTTAGTTCTGAATAGTGCAGGGAACAGTTCTTACATTCGTTTTGCTGCCTGTGCCCTTGTTTAGAAGATTCCACCTCACTTTCTGTATCTCATGTGCTGCTGTGGCATGCTGGAACTTGGTTACTATGGGGTGTGACTCAGAGTGTAATGTCAGCACGCCCCATAAGTCTCCGTTTGTAACTAGGGGACGGATGTATGTCAGAACGTTGTAATTCGGGGACTGCCTGTATAATAAATTTCCATTTATCCTTCAATAGAGTTTTTTGTCAAGGAGCCACAAAACACCGGATATTAGGAAAGCTAATTTTATTCTGCTTAGGGAGGCCTTAAACCGTATTGACTGGGACAAAGGGCGACATGTATGAATCTCACCGGGTCGGAGCGCGCCGTTTCGCCTGATTTCAATGTGAAATCTGCGCCTGATTTATGTCGGCGCCGGGGCGCGCTCATACATTCTATGTAAAGTCCGCCGCGCCTTGCCAGTGTTTGAGGTGCAGTGCGGGACCGAGGCGCAGTGCGGCGCTGCGCCAAAGATTCGCCGCCAGAGGTAGCGCACTCATACATGTGGGGAAAAGTCCGTCGCGCCTCGCCTGTGTGTGCGGCGCAGTGCGGGGACCTAGGCGCAGTGCGGCGCTGCGCCAAAGATTCGCCGTTCCCAGGGGGTGCACTCGTACATGCGGGGAAAAGTTCTCTGCGCCTCGCCAGTGTGTGGGGCACAGTGCGGGGACATGGGCGCAGTGCGGGACTTAGGTGCCGTGCGGGACTGCGGCGAAAATCTGTTCCGATGCGAGAAAGGCTGGAAAACAGCGAGAAATCATTCCACATGTCAGTGCGGAAATATGAATAAAAAATCGCCTTTATAAAGGCGGAAAACATTCTCCGGAAAAGAGCTGAAACCTATAAAAAAAAACACATAAAACAAAATTACTTTCCAATATCCTAATTCAAGAATTAATATATTGGAAATTGCCGGGAAATACAGAAATTCAAATACGGAAACCTATTCTATTGGGGGCGGCATTAAACCGCAAATCAGAATAGGAGCGACAGTGAACCATTAAAAACCCATGGGGAAGGATTGACCAATCAGAATCCACGGCGGGACAGTTCAAAATACAGTAAAAATGGTGAAAAAAGCTGATTGGCTGAGCTAGCGGGGGCTTGGCTAGCTCAGCCAATCAGAATAGGAGCGACAGAGACCCAATTAAAACCTATGGAGAACTATTGACCAATCAGAATAGGAGCGACAAAGACCCATTATATCCTATGGAGAAGTTTTTGACCAATCAGAATCCACGGCGGGACAGTTCAAAAAAACAGTAAAAATGCAGGGAAAAGAGTGATTGGCTGAGCTAGCGGGGGCTTGGCTAGCTCAGCCAATCAGAATAGGAGTGACAGAGACCCATTAAAACCTATGGAGAACTATTGACCAATCAGAATAGGAGCGACAGAGACCCATTAAAACCTTAGGGAGAACTATTGACCAATCCGAATAGGAGCGACAAAGACCCATTATATCCTATGGAGAAGTTTACACCAATCAGAATCCACGGCGGGACAGTTCAAAATACAGTAAAAATGCAGAAAAGAGCTGATTGGCTGAGCTAGCAGGGGTTTTGGGTAGCTCAGCCATCAGAATAGGAGCAACAGAGACCCATTAAAACCTATGGAGAGAACTATTGAACCAATCAGAATAGGAGCGACAAAGACCCATTATATCTATGGGGGAAGTTGAACCAATCAGAATCCACGGCGGGACAGTTCAAAATACAGTAAAAAAGACAGAAAGAGTGATTTGGGTGAGCTAGCGGGGGCTTGGCTTTGCTCGCCAAACAGAGCGCGAGCTACTTCTCCCATTATAGTTATGGAGAGATGGGGGCTCTGAAATCTCGGCGATCAGCGCCGTGCGGCATGAAGTGGTTAATGAAAAAAATATTTTTATTAAATGTAAAACATTATCAGATAAAGAGCCCAACCCCCTTCTTTACAAATAAAGCGTTAAAAATCCCGAACAACGCGTTTGTCGCCGAGAAACCGGCGCTACATAGGGGGAATTGCAATAGAGAGAATTGCCCGGGGAAAAACAGTAAAATTCAAATTGTTTAAGCTATTCTCATTGGTCGGCATAAAAACCGCCCAAACAGAATAGGAGCGCAATGTCCCATTATAACCTATGGAGGAGAATTGACCAATTAGAATAGGAGCGACAATGTCCCCATTTTTATCCTATGGAGAAATATTGACCCATCATATTCAAAGGCGGGACAGTCCAAAATACAGTATAAATGCAGAAACGAGCTGATTGGTTGAAGCGGCGGGGGCTCGTCCAGCTTAGCCAATCAGATCGCGAGCTACTTTCTCATAGAGTTCTATGGGGAGAATAAATTATGAGGCGGCGCTTGTGATTGGGTAAGTTAAAAGAGGCGCCGTTATTTGGACCAATGGGAGAGTGAGCGACGCTCCTATGGGTTTTCTAATGCAAACTGAAATCAAAACTGTACAACGGCCAAAATCAAATTATAAGACTACAGAGGTGGTTCCTGATGTGTATTTTAAAATGAATAATAATTGGGGGGGTAACGAAAAAAAATTAAAATCAATGAAATCATGTTTTTTCTTTATTTTCATTGCACCATTTCAATTGATCTTTGGCTAACGAAAATAAAGAAATAAACATGATTTTATTGATTTAATAAGGGTTCGGCTCTTTATCTGACAATGTTTTACATTTAATAAAAATATTTTTTTAATTAATACTTTATGCCGCATGGCGCTGAGCGCCGAGATTTCAGAGCGACCCATCTTCCTTTAGACTATAATGGGAGAAGTAGCTCGCGCTCGATTGTTGGGATAGCCAAGCCCCGCTAGCTCAGCCAATCAGCTCTTTTCTGTCTTTTTACTGTATTTTGAACTGTCCCGCCTTTGATTTTGATTGGTCCAAACTCCTCAATAGGATATAATGGGTCTTTGTCGTTCCTATTCTGTTTGGGTCAATGGTTCTCCAAAAGTTTTAATGGGTCTCTGTCGCTCCTATTCTGATTGGCTGAGCTAGCCAAGTCCCCGCAAAGCTTAACATCAGCTTTTTCAGCATTTTTACTGTATTTTGAACTGTCCCGCCGTGGATTCTGATTGGTCAACCCTTTCCCCCATAGGTTTTAATGGTTCACGGGCGCTCTATTCTGATTGGCTGGTTTAATGCCACCATGGAATAGGTTTCAGAATTTGAATTACTGTATTTCCCGGCAATTTACATATCATAATTCTTGATATTGTGCCGTTCTAGAGTTTTGGAAAGTTATTTTCTTTTTAATTATGTTTTTTTTTTGAGGTTTGAGCTCTTTTCTGACACTGTTTTCCGCCTTTAAATAAAGGCGATTTTTTCGGAATCATACCCCTTTCCTGCAGGGAGCGGAGCGCCGAGATTTCTGTTGCGATCTTCTATCTGCTTCCTCGCATGTTCTGATCCTGCTTCACTTCGCCTCTGCCGGAGCATTTAGACCAAAACAAACCTGGTCTGCCTGTCGGAGCTGCCAAGCGCTGTACTGCGCCTCGCGCTTTGCCGACTCCCCATCGTACATGCCTCGGAGTTTTTGAGCGCGCCGTGTTCCACCCCGGAACGCCTACCCCGCGCCCACACCGTGCCCATTGCCCGCCCCTTCATGCGGGGCGCAGCTGAAAGTGGCGAACGCTGCGCCTAACACTGCATCCCTGCGTCCGACAGTGGGATTCGGGCCGGGAGGCGCAGTGTACGCCTGAAATCGGGCGTGAAGTCCGATCATACATGTCGCCCAAAGTGTTTAAAAATAGCAGAACAAATAATAAATGGGAGATTTTTAAAAATATCTTAGGCGCCCACTGCGAGAGGTGCATACCTTATGGTAATAAAATAATTAGAAACAGGAAAAACACAATGTGGATCAACAGAGATGTAAAGGAGGCAATAAATAACAAAAAGAAAGCTTTCAACTACTAAAACAGGAAGGCAGTGAAGAGGCACTGAAAAAGCTATAAGAAAAAAAAAAAATATGTAAAATAATGATATAGACAACCAAGCTGAAGACGAAAAGAAATATTGCCATAGAAAGTAAAACTAACCCCAAAATATTTTTAACTATATAAATAGTAAAAAGATTAAAACAGAAAATTTTGGCCCTTTAAAAAGTACTAAGGGAGATATTGTGAAGGATGATGAGAAAAAAGCAAACCTATTAAGCAATTTTTTCTCCATTGTATTTACTGAGGAGGATGACCTTTCTGTTGATGCTGCTTGTCTAACCCAGGAAGAAGTGCAGCTCCGTCTTAAGAAGATTAAAATTCACAAATCACCAGGCCCTGATGGTATACACACACACGTGTCCTAAGGGAGTTAAGTGATGTCATAGATAGGCCCTTATTCTTAATGTTTATAGACTGTCTAATAACGGGGTATGTCCCAAAGGATTGGCGCATAGCAAATGTGGTGCCAATATTCAAAAAGGGATCAAAAAGTGATCCTGGAAACTATAGGCCAGTGAGTTTAACCTCTGTTGTGGGTAAAATGTTTGAAGGTTTTCTTAGAGATGCCATCCTGGACTATCTCACTGAAAATAAATGTATAATGCCATTCCAGCATGGGATGATGAAGGATCGGTCTTGTCAAACTAATAAATCAACTTCTATGAGGAAGTTAGTTCTAGACTGGATCGGGGTGAAGAATAGGATGTAATATATCTAGATTACTCTAAAGCATTTGATACTGTGCCACATAAAAGGTTGGTAAGTAAAATGAGAATGCTGGGACTGGGGGAAAATGTTTGCAAGTGGGTAAGCAACTCAGACTGGATCCCTGTTACTAGTGGGGTACCACAGGGTTCAGTATTGGGCCCTATCATCTTTAATATATTCATTAATGATCTTACACATGGATTGCACAGTAGAATATCGATCTTTGCAGATGATACTAAGCTCTGTAAAGTAATAAACACAATAGAGGATAATGTGTTATTACAAAGGGATCTGGAGGCCTAGGCAGAGAAGTGTCAGATGAGGTTTATGCAAGGTTATGCATAAGGGGAGGAAAAATCAATTCCATGATTACATGTTAAATGGAAAAACACTGGGTAAAAGTGATAAGGACTTTGGAATCCTGGTGGACAGTAAACTTAACTGTAGCAGCCAGTGTCAGGCAGCAGCTGTCAAGGCAAATAGGATTATGGGGTGTATTAAAAGGGGCATAGATGCACATGATGAGAACATCATTCTACCATTATACATGTCATTGGTTAGACCACACATGGACTATTGTGTACAGTTTTGGTCACCAGTGCCCAGGAAAGACATTGTAGAGCTTGACCAGGTACAAAGGCGGGCAACAAAAATAATAAAAGGACTGGGTGGACTGCATTACCCAGAAAGATTAGCAAGATTAGGGTTATTTAGTTTAGAGAAAAGGCTTTGGGGGGACATAATAAATATGTTTAAATATATTAAAGGTCAATATAAAGATCTCTCTGAAGATTTACTTATACCCTGGACTGTATCAAGAACAAGGGGGGTGTCCTCTACGTCTTGAGGAAATAAAGTTTCTACATAAACATAGAAAGGGTTTGCTGTTAGAGCAGTGAGACTCTGGAACTCTCTGCCAGAGGAAATTGTCATGGTGAATTTAATAACAGAGTTCAAAAAGGGTGTGGATGCATTTCTGGAGCGTAACAATAGAACAAGTTATAGTGACTAGGATTCTGGAGTAGGGCATTAATCCAGGCATTTATTCTGATTGCCAGATTGGAGTCAGGACGTCATTTTTTTCCTAAAATGAGGATGTCACGTACACACTCACCAGCACGTGACTGGGGGCCACTGTAATGGAGTCGATTTATTTCCACTTGCGCTCACCTCTCACTCAGGTAGCGAATCAAGCATAAATCACACCCCAAGACAGTTCCAGCACCCCAAAATTATACGCTGCCACCACCTTCCTTCAATAACCAAAAGGACAGGAAATCAGACGGAAGGACTCTGATTCCAAAAAAGTATTTAAAGACACTTAAAAAACACTTACAGGATCACCTCACTGCTCTCCAGCAACTACAGGGTTAAAAAACATTTCTTCAAGATAATGAATTCATGCAGCGACAAGAACTAAACTTATTATTTGCAATAATTTTTAATCAGAGGAGTTACAGTGCTTACATAAAAAATACAATAACAATGACTATGGCACAAGTATCAAACAGTTATAAAATAAAAGGGATACATTTAGAAAGCCCTTACACTTACAAGTCTTGACTTTCAGATCCTGGGGTAAAAATGAAGATGGAACACAGCTCAATCCAGGATTGACCCCAAACTATGTACAAAGAGCTGACCCTACCCTACTCAGCCACCTCAGGTTTTCCCCACCTCCTCCATAGCTATGCTTCATTTCACTGGCTGGAAGATATAATGAGGTGGGTGGACACTTGATGCTTAAAGGGGTGTTATCGTTTCATTAAATGGTCTTCAGAATAAGGGGACAGTGAAAACAAGCAACTTTGCAATTGGATGTCATTAGCAAAGCTGCCTTGTTCTCACAGTGTCCCTTATCTTGTGTTTTTATTTACACTGATATCCAGTGTGGGTCTAATCCCTCCTGATCCCTCCTCCTTGCAATTCACTAGCTGAGAGCTCATTTACATTCTGTACAGCCCCTGGGTCGATTCACTGAGCTGTGTGTCTGACTCAGAGTTAGGGCCGTAGCATTTTCTGTCTCCACAGCTAGCAGAAACAGACTGCAGCAGATTGTACAATGAGAAAACATGACAGTTTTGACTCTGTGCCTAACTCTCCTGCATACACGCAGATCTGTGCCGTTCTTAGAAAGCTGTAATACATCTCCAGCTGTGAGAGGAGATCAGTGCTCAGATTAGATTGAATGCAGCCTGTGGTATGTATACAGCTCTTATAAAATAAGACTGATAGGGAGAGACACAGTGATATGTGGACTCAGAGGAGGGGGGAGTCTCAGGCCAGCAGTGAAGGGGGGATGATGTCATCCAGCTGGGAGGGGAAGAAACGCCTCTGCATTCACAGAGCTCGGAAGCTAAGAGAAGTGTGACTCAGCCGAAGTAAGGAAGCGATACATCCCCTTTAATGAGGGTTGTTGCTTACTATCAGCAATAGATGGTAATCATGGGCTGTGCTTCAGTTTAGACAGATCAATGAATTTTTGTCCATTCAGGGACCCATGTTTATGACTGGCAATATGTCAGAGGTCAGCCATGCCTGATAAGATGCTCTCCTTTAATCAAGTAGTGATGGAACTTATGTATACAGAACGGGTCATAAAAACATAATAAATATGGATACACCCCAAGTTAAACAAACAAAATTGTAATAGAAATGTCCAAGAGTAGAATGGTGTGAATGTACTGCAACCTATCTACAAATTCCATCCCAAAGGGAGGTGGAGGTCATTGAGCTGAGGGCAATACATGACAAAACAAGCAATGCTGAATACCACTACTCATATACACATAAATATCATACATACAATTCCTATGACAGTTATAAACAGATCTTATGATAATATCATCGGACATTGTCCTGAAAGAGGACAATTGGTTTCTTCCTCATGGGGGGTTTTGCCTTCCTCTGGCTCAACACTTTAGCAAAATAGGCTGAAATGGATGGACATATGTCTTTTTTCAGCCTTACAAACTATGTAACTATGTAACTGCAATTTTGCCTAGGAACCTATATATCACATAGCTCAGCTTCTATCCCTCTATCACATCCTGCTGTCATAGAGGGTAGCATAAACCATTCAACAGGTTCCCTTTAACTCCTTACCAACATTGGACATATGTCCTAATGACAGTAAGGGGTTTTGTAGCAGGATCACAGCTGCTAATTGCAGCTAAAAGTCGGCAGTTAAAGCGTTGTCTAAAATCAATGAGAAATGGTGCTGCGCACTGTTCCTCACTTCGATCGCGGCGCCCGCGGCGAAATCGCAGGCTCCTGATTGCTTAATATGGAAGCTGAAAGCCGTGTGAAGGCTTCAATAGCCACTATGTTTTCGATTTTGCTACTACCTGTCCCAAGCAGGAAGTTGTAAAACTGCCATCTTTGTATACACTAATGCATTGTATTACAATGCATTAGGCTGTAAAAATTATTGTGCCCCCTTGTGGTTTAGTACCCTTGGGGGACTCAAAGTTAAAGTAAAAAAAAAAAAATGTTTTAAAGTGTAAAAAATACCCCCCCCCCCCTTTTGCCAATTGACGAATAAAAAAAAGAAAAGAAAAAAAATTACACATATTTGGTATCACTGTGTCCAAAAAAAAGGCCAATCTACTAACATACAACATCATTACCCTGTACGCTAAACATCATAGAAGAAAAAATTCCAAACGACAAAATTGCAGTTTTTTTGGTCACTTCAGTCCCCTTTAATTTGGAATAAATTTAAGAAAATTTGCATGTATTCCAAAAGAAAAAAAAAAAAGTACACTTCAGCCTGCAACAAAATGCACCTTCACTCAAGTCTGTAGGTGTTAGTACAAAAAAGTTATTGGTCGCAGAAGATGGCGCCATGGCGCAAATTTCAGAAGTAGAAAGTGTTTTAACGGTACCAAAACATAACAGAAACTGTACATGTTTGGTATTGCTGGATGCATATCAACCTGTAGAATACAGATAACACATCATTTTTACCAACGATCGAACACCATAAAAGCAAAACACCTGCAAACATGGCGCAAGTAAGTTTTTTTCACATTTTGCCCCACTTAGAATTGTTTTGCGGTTTCCCAGTATATTGTATGGTAATAGGAATAACACAAATAGAAAATACATCTTGTCCTGAAAAATAAAAGCTCTCACATGTCTATTTAGGAAAAATAAAAAAGTTATGGCTCTGGAAAGGCGAGAAGGGAAATTTTAAAAAAATGTATAGTCCTCGGCGTTAAAGGGATTGTCTCACTACATCAATTCATTTTACCTCTATCCTGTTTTCTCGGTTTCATTTTTAAATTCACAGGCGTTTACTGGCTTCACTGGCTTCTTCTGTTCTGCAGTGATAAGCTGCTGAGGAGACCAGGGGCAACATGTCAGAAAAGAGGCGCTTCCATACCAGTTTTAAGGCGCATTAAATAAGTGTATAATGCACCTGAATAAATACCTGTCAAAAATCTGGTGTGTGGTATGCCATTTATAGCATATTTAATGCTACTAATTTAGACACACCATTCTTGCCAACTTTGAAAGTGGGAAAGTGGGAGATTCGAAGGGGCGACGCATGTAGCAAAAAAAAATTACATGACCACGGCCATCTTGTATAACGGCTCTGGAAGAAAGCCAGGTTGTTGCCCCTATGAGCCAGGTAGTGCCCCCTATAACCAGGTAGTAGCCCCCTTTATCCAGATAGTACCCCTTATATCCAGGTAGTAGCCCCCTTTATCCAGGTAGTGCCCCTTATAGACAGGTCGATGCCCTGCAGCCAGGTAGTATCCCCTTGTAGACAGGTAGAGCTCCTTATATCCAGGTAGATGCACATTACAGCCGTGTAGTGCCCCCTTGTAGCAAGGTAGTGCCCCGTAGCGGTAGTCTTAGAGTAGTGCCCCCTTGTAGCAGGTAGTCCTTGTGCCTGCCACTTGTAGCCAGGTAGATGCCCCATTGTAACCAGGTAGTGCCCCTCATAGCCAGGTAGTGCCCCTTACAGCCAGGTAGTGCCCTCTATAGCTAATAAAAATAAAATAATAAAACTACTCACCTCACCAGGCTCCCTGCAGCGCATCCAGCTCCAGACATCTCCTGGGCCAGCAGAGGCTGCCGACCAAGGAGACTCAGCGTCGTAGGGGGTGTGAGTAAAGCAGTGCATCACTCCCTCTGCGACAATGAACGTATGTACAGCGCACACCTGGCGCTGTACATACAGGGGAGAAAGTGGGAGCAGGAACGATCCCTCTTGCCTTCTCCCTGTACGAGCAGCTGCACAGAGTCAGTGAGTCCCGCCTGTAGGAATGGCGCCGCGGTCATTTAAAGAACCCCCGCTGATTGCTGGCAGCGGGAGGTTCTCCGACTCTTCCGGAGGGGTGGAGGGGGGGGGAGGTGACTCCCATTAGCAGGAATCCCAAATCAGGAGAGTTGGCATGTATGATGTATACCAAGAAAAGGCGCATAGCATATCATTGCTAGCATATTTGATGTGCCTACTTTAGACGCATTCAAAAGTGTCATGCCTGGCGTATCAAGCGCCTAGTTTTGGTGTACGACAGTTAAGCTATATAGAGAAAGAGGACATCAACAGTTTTTTGGTGAAAAATACAATAAAATGGTGCAACCCTAATAGTACATGTCACCCCAAGTCTGTAGCTATAGCGACCAGATCTGGCAGCCTATCAGGAGAGATCAAACAGGTCTGTAGCTATAGCAACATGAGGAGCTGATGCAGCCCATACAAGAGGGGAAATCTAGGAATAGGTAGGACACTGTTAATGGACATATATTGCAAAGTGACTTGTTTTTGCAAGGTCTTTAACATAAAAAGCAATCCTTGCAGCGAGACAACCCCTTTAAGGAGTTAAAGTTCTAAATATGTATGTGTAAGGTGTGCAACCATCCTACTAGTGCTTTTATATGAATTCATGATACATGTCATATGTATGCCTATTTAGTTTGTCGATCAGCATATTGATAGTAGCTTCATATTCACACACTTTATACATTCATTACGTTTTATATCCTTTTTCACATTTATTGATATCCTCTTTATATGAAAGCACAGATACATGTTATTCCTTATGCATCTTTACAAAAAAAAATATATAGTATAAAAACCTGTGGTGTTCATGGATTAGTATCCAAAGTTCTTTGGGCCACATGTATGAAAACTATCTAGGTCTAAAACTCACTTTGTTTCCCATAGCAACCAATCAGAGCACTCCTCTCATTTTTCCTGAGCGCTATATGAAATGAAAGGGGCTCTCTGATTGGTTGCTATGGGCAACAAAGAGAGTTAAAGACCTAGACAATTTTCAAACATGTGGCCCTTTATGTCCATTTTTTCCGTGGTGTTCCTCTGCAATCCATGCTCCAGCAGTTTAGAGCCAAACACTCAGCTTAATCTATGTTTCGGGGTCAGCCTCCTTCATCAAGCTTGCTTTCACATGAAGAAGATATCAATAAATGTGAATAAGGATATAAAACGTAATGAATGTGTATAGTGTGTGAATATAAAGCTACTATGAAGTAAACAGGACACAAAGAAGGTCCTGATTGACACACTAATAACCTGTGGGCAAAATTAAAAATAAAGAGGTCAATAAATATATAATAGTGGATCAGCATATTGATAACTATAGATGAAGAAAAAATTAACTTAAAGTGGTCTCTTGCTACAAACATCATATCTCTAATGATGGGGACAGTAAAAATAAGCACTTTTGTATTTGTTTTGCATTACCTAAATCATTTAGTATAGCAGATATGAGATAATCTGTGTGTGTCTAGAGCTAAATCAGCAGCCTGAGGTCAGGCCACGCCCCCTTTGCTGTGATTGTCTGCCTGACATTTACTTTAGCCCTGTTAGGACATGCTCCCTGGTCAGGATACGCCCTGTGCTGTGATTGCGTGCCTGCACTCTGTGCTTACTCCCCTCTGAGCTGTGTGAAACTGAAAGTGAAACAGGTTTCTGTGCTGGCTGCTCTCTGTGTCTGTGTAATAAAGGCTGTCTGAGCTCCTCAATGCTCATTTCCCAGTGATAGCTCTTTGTGAAGTATCTGGGTAATTACTGAATTTATGGCTGCTAGATTCACTCTCCCTCCCACATAACACAGCTTTATACACTCCCTCCATACAACACAGCCTTATACACTGTGCATTTATTATATTTGTTTCAAGGTGTTCTGGTTACAAGGAGCTTGTGGAGCCTGTGAAGGAGGGAGCTCTGCAGACATGAGAACTGACCACTGCAGGAGGCCTGCAGAGCTGTGACCTCCTCTCCCTTCCACTGCTCACATAGAATGATGAAGCACCAGCAGCATGTATTGCCTAAAGCCAATCAGGAGGGAGGGGTATGGGGGATAAAGGAAGGAGAAGGTTGGGGCTGCAAGCATATAAAGGACCTGCCTTCTTAGGCTATGTTCACACGGTGTAATTGCGGGGCGTAATTACGTCCCGCAATTACGCTGGAGTTCGGGAGCTCACGCAAGCTCCCGCGGGGCAAGGGGTGCGGCATCTCGCCGTCCCTATAGTCATTCATTACTAGTGGCGGGTATTCCATAGTTATCTATGAGAACCATGGATTACCGTAATGACTGGGACGTATTTCACCCCGTATTTAGTGCAGTACGGCGTGAAATACGGGGTGAAATATGTCCCAGTTTAAGCCGTGTGAACATAGCCTTAGGGTACTTCAGTTCTGTAAGTAGTTACTTAATAATGTTACTCCCAGCTTACTTCCCTATTTACAGCAAGCAGGAGAAGCAGACAGAGGCAACCCACACCGAGTACAGAGGAATACCCACAAAATCAGAGCTCAGGAGACAAGTTAAGAGACAGCCAGACAGAGAAAGAATAAAAGTGAGTGAGAAAGGGCAGAAGCAAAAAGGGGAAGAGTGTCAGTAAAAGGGGAAAGAGAGGCTTCTAGAGCTTGAGCAGCTGGTCACCAGGGACATCATATCTAGGTAACTAAAGAGTTCCTAGGCCTAACTGCTGCTGGAGGTTAGCACTGCAGAGGAAGAAGAAAGTGCTTCAGGAAGGTGAAGGTGCATACAGAGAGTGCACCTAGAGAGTGGTTCCCCTGGTATAACCTGCCTAGAAAACTGTCTATTTTAAAAATGGATGTAACTGTTGACCAGAATTGTGCCATGAATAACAGCCTGCCAAGACCCCAAGCTGCAGTGTCTCTGTGGTTCTCCTTTGCAGGTGCACTGATGATCCCAGCACACCCATCGGCAGGCCTACGTTATGATCACATTGCACACCTGCCAGCTAGGTGCACCTGCCTCTAGCACCCACGCACATCTTACATTTGGAAATAGCCAGCTCAGCTGTTTCATAGCTCCTCTTGTCTAATGTTTTTCCATTTGATGGACAGGTGATAATTTACTACATTTTAACCCCTTAATAACATGCTTGTTTTAAGTTTTTCATTTTTTCCATCTCTACCTTCCAAGAATCATCTTTTTTTTCCATCCACATATCTTTCTGAGGGCTTGTTGTTTTTTTTTTGGCAGCAATATTTGTATTTTATTTGTATTTTTTCTGAAAGGTGAAATGACCAAGAAACTGCAAAAATGGCATTGGGTATTTTTATTTATGCCATTATTAAAGGAAACAGTCGATACAAACAAAACATGACTTTCAGTACCATTCCTTATAAACAATTAATTAGATATCCACACTTGATTTATTATCATTTCAAGTTACAAGCAAGTGAAAGATTGACTAATGATCATGTATGAACTGTTCCCCAAAGTTAAATTTTTCTCCCCAACTTGTTGCTCCAACTAGCTAAAGATAATAAAATAGAACAACATAGCAACGTAACCTTTACCCCTACCTACTGTACCCAACACAGTGTGCATTTCTACTCTGCTGTATTATTCTCCAACATCAAAATTTCCTAATGTACCTTTTAATTTCTCTTTGAGATAGTACTCAGTATAAATAAAGGATTCCAGTAATGATTTCATCTCTGCAGAGTTAAATTGTTTTGAAATAAAGAGTTTCCATTTCTATAGGAAACCATTTTAGTCTTTATCTTTATTCCTTTCCACCTTTAGCTTTTCTAAATATAACACTTGTTTTAGACATTCCCGAACCTCAGACACATCAGGAGCCGATTTTTCAGTCCAGTGCCTCAAGATGCTTGTATTAGTTTTGATTTCTACAGACAATGGGACACTGAAGTTAAAATGTTTGTCTATTATTTATATGATAAATAAGAAAAGGGTTTTTAATGTAAAAAATAACGAAAAAATACTGCAAGGTATAGACATTTTAGTGATCTCCTAACATACTGCAACTCGGGCAATAGGAGTGCAGTCATGGAGGATATTCTGTAGGCTCCCAGGTGTCATGATAACCTAGGGTGACATGTATGATCGGGCTTTTCGCCTGTTTTCAGGCGTATACTGCACCTCACTGTGCCGACTCCGCTTTCGGACGCTCAAATGAGATGTTAGGCGCAAGCTTCGCCACTTTGGAATGTGCCTAACATGAAGAGGCGTGCTGTGGGAGCGCTGTGGGCGTTCGGGAGCAGGACGCACCAGATTCGAATACTCCGAAGCATGTATGAATGCCGGTCGGCAAAGTGAGGCGCATTAAAGCTCCGACAGGCAGACCTAGTTCAATGTGGTCTACCTGAGTCGGAGGAGGCGCAGGGAAGCTAGAACTTATTGTAATGGGGCAAAATGTGCTCTAGGTCTACAGTTACAACAGTATAATAATAAAAAAGAGTTGTCTATAAAATTAATTAATGAATAAAGATAAATATCAAAGTTGTATAATATCGATTTCAATGTATTGAAAAAGTCGATCATTAAAATTAAAGGAAATAAAATATAAGATCTCAAAAGAAAGAAATATTAGCTAGAAAAGGTCTTAAAAATACGTAGAAAATTAAACTAATTTTACATTAAATAAACCAATGATGATGTTGTACTGATGTTAATTTTTGTCTTTTTTAATAGCAAAAATTTATGATGTATTTTTGCTTCTTTCACCTTTTAATCTATTTAGTATATACAGCAGGAGCCAGCACAGCACAGGTCTTGCTGGGACCTGTGGTCCTCCAAGCAGAATTTCTATGTTCCCAGGGGTTAGTTCGTGTTGTATTTACGGACGTATTTACATCTGCAAATACATCACCAACTCAGCCTAAAATAATGAACAATTAGCTTAGAATTGATACCAATGGAAATCCAGGGTGTATTGTGGACGTAAATACGCTGTAAATACGACCCAAACTAAGCCTGGAACATAGAAATCCTGCTTTGAGGACCACAGGTCCCAGCAAGACCTGTTCATTGCTGGCTCCTGCTGCATATACTAAATAGAATACAAGGTGAAAGAAGCAAAAATACATTTTTGCTATTCACTAACATGCTTAATAATTTTTCGCTGATTTCCAGCCTGTCTCTAAACTTAATACATGTTAAGTGTATTCCTTCTGCGCCTAAGTTCCGCAATGCGCCTCACACACTGGCGAGGCGCAGGGAACTTTCCTCCACATTTATGAGCGCACTTCGGGCGCCGACATAAATCAGGTGCAGTTTTCATGAAAAAAAACGTGAAAACGGTCGCCTCGACGCCCCGATCTTCATACATGTCGCCCACAGTGTCAGACTGTGGTGCATAGGTCCCATCATTGAAGTTAATTCTTGAGACCCACCAGTGTAGTTTCTTCTTGGAGCCATCAGTGAAGTTGATTTTTGGGACCATCAGTGCAGTTGATTTATGGGGCCCATCAATGGAATTTATTCTTTGGGCCCATCAATGGATTTTATTCAGTGAACTTGGTTCTTGGACTCGATCAGTGGAGTTGATTCCTTGGATTCATCAGTGAACTTGGTTCTTGAGCCCCATCAGTTGAATTGATTCTTGGGGTTCATCAGTGAAGCTGATTTTTGGGCCCACCAGTGAAACTGATTTTTGAGGCCCATCAGTAGAGTTGATTCTTGGAACCCATTCTACAGCTACTGCACATACTGCACTTGACTCTTGCTTTCAGCCTCTCTTTCTCTGCCTTTCTTACCGAAAGTAGCCTCAGGCCTGCTATTCTTAGTGACCAACCATGTCCAGTTACCCACCGAGATTTCCACAGTTCCTCTGTGGGCTGTCCAAGACTGGGCAACCAAATGGCACCCGTGACTAAAATGTAACAGCTTAGATGGTCACACTGAGCATGGCATCTAGGACACCCATAGACAGCAAATTTTAGCTGTAATTATCTGCTGCAGGGTATGCTTCTTACAACTAAAATGCATCTTTAATATCTTTAAACATTTCCCTAGCGTAATAGTGCAACATGGAGCGTTAAGGGGATAAAAACATTTTTTCACCGTCCCTTTTTAAAATCTCTTTGAATGTCACTAGTAAATGGCAATAATAAACGCTTGTATATCTCTTGCAAACAAATCTTACTTTTGTTTTAATTAAAAAGGCAATTTGACTTGAATATTAATGGCCAAATTGCAGACTAGGACCAACCAGTGGACTTCAAAGCAAGGTCCAAAAGATCTTGACTATTAATGTGACATGCCTTAAATGCAGATGTGAGAAAACTATACATAGATAGGGCAAATCATTTAGGGGCTTATTTCTTGATCAGTGCTATCAACTGGTAAAGGAATTAACTATTCCTGGTAGGCTAGTAGACACTTGGGCGACATGTATGATTTTTGGCACTCAGGTGACTTTTTTTGCGCACAAAAGTAGTGTAGAATGCGCCTGAATCTATGAACCCGGTCCATTGCGGATTCTAGTGCAAAAATTACAATACAGGCTCTGGTAAACCACTTTTAAAGCAGTAATGCACCCGGATTTGCCATACTGAATCTATAAATGTGTAGATTTATACGGTTGTAGTGTGACACGCCTCCAGCACGCCCCCCGATCTCAGGTGTATTACAAAGTGCCGCAGGTGCTCTGTAATGCGCCTGATACTGGAGTGTGCCCATTTAAAAATAGAGTGAATGAGGCTGCACTAGTGTTCGAGCTGAAAGGATGCCAGACTTTTGGCACAGCCCCGTTCATACATGTCCCCCCTGATCAATGAGCAGGATAGAGGTAAGGACCAGGATGGTCAGGAAAAAAGATGACATGCAATGAAACAAGTGCACAACTGTGGCCGCTATAATTATTTTGAGGACACATGGGCATTAGAAAAGGGTCCAGTCGGTTATCTATCTATCTATCTATCTATCTATCTATCTATCTATCTTTTATCTATCTATCTATCTATCTATCTATCTATCTATCTATCTATGAATCTATCTATCTTATCTTTCTACATGACAAATGCATAAACATATTTCACTGTGAATAAGGCTGGGTTTGAACTGCAGTGTGGTCCTGTCTGGGACCTCCTCTACAGATAACCATGGGGAATAACAGTGTAAAAAGTAATTACTTTTTAACTACATTTGCTCAGATTCCTGAATGTAAGAACTTTCTGTGTCAGACAAAAGTGAGGTCAAACGGGACCAAACCCCAATGTGAACCAAACCTGACACTCACAATGAGAAATGGGTTTAAAGGAGATGTCTCCCTACAGGTTTTCAAAGGATGCATGAATGAAATACTCTGTCACTTCCTGGTTCAGACTGACTAATTTGCAAAGCTCCATGCTTGTCGGGCTCCTTGCCTGTTCAGTTGCTAATTAGATCAGATTAAAGCTTCTCAAACTGCTACAGGACTTCTTATATGATCCCTCTAACAAAAGCCCTAATTACAGTTCTGTTTACTTGAAAATAAATCAAGCTTTTTACTGCCTGGCAGCATGGAAAATGTGGCACTGCCCAGCCTGTGTGATGACTCACTCATGCTATCTCATTGAACAAACAGCAGGGGGAGTTTGTTTACAGGTCCATTTCTGAGAGAACTGAAATAGCCA
This sequence comes from Phyllomedusa bahiana, assembly GCA_025379985.1. Taxonomy (NCBI): domain Eukaryota; kingdom Metazoa; phylum Chordata; class Amphibia; order Anura; family Hylidae; genus Phyllomedusa; species Phyllomedusa bahiana. Next base: position 42,740 of record JAODAL010019942.1, on the reverse strand, counting down.
GGGAGGTCATAAAAATTTACTTGTATCCCCTAGGGAAAACAGAGGAACAAAGCAATATATTTGGAAAATGTCTTTATTTTGTGTTACCTACAATTTGAAAGCTATTCTTTGTAGCGAGACAACCCCTTTAAGTGGGAATTGTGTGTTCTTATTGGACAGTGGATATGTCAGTGGTTATAGGGCATATAATCAAGTTATTTTATTGATGTGAAATAACTATATATATCACTTGTATTTTGTCATTAGTATACCAACAATATTACAAATGGAAGAGCATGGCCATGTTAATAAGGAGTTTTTTTAAATGTGTTGGTGCACAAACATATTTTTAGAACCAAAATATGCATTTAAAAAACTTCCCTAAAGTTTTCTATTGTTTTCAATGGGAATATGTGCCGCTCTTCACATTATTGTTTTCTGCACCTTAAAATAACATGTGAACAAGCATAAATATGACATAAACATGAACTACACAATGCATTTTTTCTTGCTCGATTTCAAATACATGTTGCGTATAGAGCATAATTGCCTGTCACTTTTTTTCCACATATTCAGTGCAGAACAATTGATGGGAACAAGGACTCTATTTAACCCCATAGGGCAGCGGTGGTCAACCTATAGCCCTCTCTGCTGGCACGCGCACCAGGCTGCCCCCTGGTTGCCTTTACTATAGCTACTATAAATATAAGGGTTCGCGCTGTTGGGAGGGAGAGCCCGGTGTCCGCATCACATCGCTGTACCCCGAGCCCCTGTGATGGGCCCCCTCAGAGCCCCCCCAAGCACCTGTGATGGGCCCCCTCAGAGTCCCTCCAAGCCCCTATTATGGGCCCCCTCAGAGTCGTCCCCCCCCAAGCCCTGTGAAGGGCCCTAACAGATTACCCCCCACGCCCCTGTGATAGGCCTCCTCAAATCCTGCCCGAGCCCCTGTGATGGGCCCCCTCAAAGCCCTCCTGAGCCCCTGTGATGGGCCCCCCTCAAAGCCCTCCTGAGCCCCTGTGATGGGCCCCCTCAAAGCCCCCCCTGAGCACCTGTGATGGTCCGGCCTTGAGTCCCTGTTATGGCCCCCCCCCCCCCAAGCCTGTGTGATGGCCCTCCCGAGACCCTGTGATGGGCCCCCTCCGAGTCACAGGGGCTCGGTGGACTTCAACGGGGCCCATCATAGGGGTTGGGTTGGACTCTGAGGGGGCCCATCACATAGGCTCTAAGGGGGCCAATCAGGGGCCCATCACAGTGGCTCAGGGGGCTTAAAGGTGGCCCATCACAGGGGCTCGGGGGAGACTCAGGGAGTCCATCACAGGGGCCCATCATGGGGGCTCAGAGGGGGTCCATCACAGAGGCCCATCGGGAGGGCTCAGAGGGGACCTATCACGGGCACTCAGGGGGACTCAGAGGGTCCATCACAGGGGCTCAGAGGGGACCCATCACAGGAGCTTAGAGGGAACCCATCACAAGGGCTTGGGGGGGGGCTACTAGGAGCTCTATATAACTAACTACTTAAGGGGGCCCCAAGTACCAGGGCACCACTTGGGTAATTACTTTGGGCACTATGGATGGGGAGTTTCATTTGTACATAGGAGGAGAGGAGGCACAGTTAGGAAGATGATAGAAAAGTTAGGTGTTTGTGTTGTAAATTCTACAGGGATGACTTGTGGCCAGGAGAAGTCATCATGGTGGTCTGGACCGGATGGAGATGAAAAGGGAAAGTGAACAACTCAGACAAGATGTCACCCGTGAGTCACTAAATGTAACTACATGTTTACATTTGTAACTACCACTATATAGTCACTGTACTGTGGAAATATGGGGAGTGGGCACGAGGGTGGCGAGGCTGAGGGCCCAGACAATTCAGCGGGAGGGGGCCCTAAAATTTCTGAGGGCGGCCCTGTCAGTATGAAGGATGCGACGGATGCACCACACACTACATCCTGAGTGGCCGTCACATCCCTCGTATTAACTATGCTGTGGCCCCGTCTCCTAATGCCACCTCCCTACTTCCTACTGACGCCTCCACGCATTGAGAACCAAAATATTCAGGTTAAATTGCCATGTCGGCACTTTGCGATACATATGGGTATTTTCATTTGCAGTTTGGACACTCAGTCTCTAAAAGGATCGCAAACACTGCCATCGGGGGTTAATCAACATGAAAACACATGGTAAATTTGTTGTAAATACACGGCAGAAACCTAGGGGTGTCTTTCGCTTTTCTGTCACATATGACATGCCGTGTATTTCTGTGGGAGAAATATAGTGTGTGAACCTAGCTTAAGGCCATTTTGGGGTTGTCACACAGAGACAAAAGTAAAGTAAAAGTCTGAATAGCTGATCTAAGACCCTAACAAAATCAAAGATAATACACAAAATTACTTGAGGCAGAGTGTCCAATTCTTTTCATACATTCTAATCTCACCTTTATTGTCATATTGTGTTCCAGGCATGAAAAATAATCACAATGGAGCTAAATTATCAGTATGTCACTACTTGAAAACTAGTGGAAGGCTCTATTTCCAATGTGTCTTATAGTTTCTGTCCCAGCTAAAGGCAGTGGATTCTACAGCATATAAATCTGATATATAACTTTGACAGATACCATCAGAGGGGTTGTCCACATTATAGTGTCTTTATTAATTATGTATGTAATAGGAAATCATAGTATTTTTAATATACAGATATTAAAAACTCTTCTCCTGTACCCAGGCAGTTAGACCATAGGACAGAAATGTAAGCAGTGACATTTTTGTCTCGAGATAGGGGCCTACTGCATTGGTCTATAGAAAGTTGCATAATTGCCTATTTTGCACATAATAAATAAAAAATTATAGACTGGACAATCCCTTTATGTTGAAAATGTTGTTCTTTATTCATCCACCCAGATAAATTTAATAAATAAAAAAAGATAAAGTATAAATATAAAATAAATAGATAAATTAAGCATTATTGGTGCTTTAAAATATGCAGAAATATGTAAAATGTTTTCCCTCTTCAGCGATTGCATTCACTTTACAAAATCAACAAAATATGTACTGGAGTCATATATATGATTAAAATATAAAACAATCCCATTGCTTTGTATTTCCACCTTTTTTAATAACAATAATAGATATGAGGATGCAGATGGTTATTTTTTTCTATTTACAGTATTTATCATTGTAATGCAGAGGTGGATTCGCTGGACCACCGCAAGCGATGATAGTTAAGCCCCGCCAGGGAGCGGAGTCTACGTATCCCCCGTTGTTCACCAGAGACCGACGCAAATCGGTATTGTCTTGCTGCGGCGTGAGGCTACCAGGTCGCTACCCCTGACGTGACTTGCTTGCGGCGGCGGCCGGGGTAATGCTTGGTACAGAATCGTAATCCAGAGACGTAGTCGGGGACAGGCAGGCGGTCAGGGCAGGCGGAAGTGGTTCGTGGTCAGAGACAGGCAGGCGGTCAGGGCAGGTGGTAACAGGCAAGGTCAGGAAACGTAAGCAAAGCGGACTGGTACACGGGAAGACAAAACGGACTCTGAATACAGACTAGGCACTCCAAACGCACACCAACGAACTGGCAGCGAGTGTTGGAGGCGTGCACAATAAATAGGGTCAGTGGCCGGCGATGGCCAATTACCGGCACGCTAGCCCTTTAAATCCAGACCAGCCGTCGCGCACGCACCCTAAGCAGCGGGTACGTGCACGGAGGCTCTCAGAGCCAGACGGAGGAAGCACAGGAGCGGGGACTGGTGAGTACAGGGTTTCCTGGGCTAGGGCAGAAGGACAACGGCTGCGTGCAGCAGCGGCACCCGCGCCGGACCCCGTAAGCGCAGGGGGACGGCCGCGGGGGGCCGCGGTGCCGAGCCCCATGACAATCAGTACCACTAAGAAAATGATGCTCACCAACATTAAAGAGGCTATGTCATTTTAACATTTCCCTGTAGGTCACCCAAGTAACACTGTAAAATCTGAAATAGAGGTGTCTGATAAACTATGTGGATGGTCGTAAGCTGCTTCCTGATCCGCCATCATTAACCCACATTTCTGACCAGGAACAGGGATCTATTAAAGCCTGATCTTCACAGGAAGTGTATTTTTTTGGAAGTGTATTATGGCATCAATAAAGGACTTTTTTGAGCACCTCAGAACAAGACTTTTTGATGCTCATCAGGAGTTCAGACCAGAGGCGTTACTAGGCAGTTTTATCCAAGACTTGTGTCCAGGATAAAATGGCCACTGCCCTGAATTGGCAATATGCCAGCAGGGCAGAGCAGGTGGTTGTCAGTGTTCCGCCAACCTGCACAGATTGTCTTCTTAACTGTATGCTCGTCCTCGGGACACGTATAAAGTTGAAAACTACTGCAGAGCAGGAATCCGTTGGTTTTCTGCCCACTGAGTACTCTAGTGGGTGGCAATCCAGGCTTGCAGCCAACTGGAATTTATAGGCACAGGTTGTGTGATGTAGGAATGTGCCAGACACAAGGAGGGAGTTGTTCGATGGGGAAACAGAAGATGTTATTTTTTTTAATTTTTAATGGGAGTCCTATATATATCTACTATACCTACTATAAGGTACTGCTGGCCATAAATACCTACCTATGTATAAGGGTGCCCTATATACCTACTGGGGGGACCTATATAACTACCTAACTACCAATGGGACCTATACACCTACCTACCTACCTGCTGGAGGACCTACAGTATATATCCACTAAACTAAATGGGGGCCCTATAAATACCTACAAGGGGAAACCTATGTGCCTACTTAACTATGGAGGGAATCTACTGTATATACACCTACCTATATATTTGGGGACCTATATACCTTCCTACCTACTGGGGGACCTATTAACCAACCTACCTACTTGTTCCCTACATACCTTTCTTGCTACTGAAAGTGTCTATAAACTTACTTACAAGGGGGCTTTATATACCTCCCTGTCTACTTTGTAGGGTTATATACCTACCTACAGAGAGCACTATATAACTATCTACCTACTGAGGGGGCCTATATACTGTACCTACCTACCTTTCAAGTTGATCTATATAAATAGCTATCCACTGAGGGAACTATATACCTAATTACTAGAGAGCTATATACCTTCCTAACTTCTGATGGAGCCTATATAACTACCTACCTAATGGGGGCCTATATACATACCTACTGCAGTACCTGCATACCTAACTACATACTTAATGGATGGGACTATATACCTCTCTACCTAATATTGGCCTATATAGGATTGAAGGGTGACTCCCCAGCAGCAGGCACCCAGGTTTCCTATCATAGAAAACTTTGTTTCTGTGAGGGATGGGGCATCACACAGCTTTCCTGGGTGCTGAGTAGCTGACCCAGCCGATAGTGGGTGAAATAAGCAATTTTCTAAGTAAATATATTTCTACAGGTGCTATTGACATGAAATTCTCACCAAACGTTAGTAAGGACCCATCCAATCCATACAGGCAAAGAAATCAAAGCATTAATGTCCATAAATTAAGTTATATGTAATAAACGAGAAATGACACAGGGATAAAGTATTGAACACATGAAGAAAGAAAGGTGCAAAAAACCATGGAAAGTCATGACACTAGATGAAATCTATGAATAAATAGAAGGTAATCCTGCCACTTAGTGAAAAATAGTATCAGTTGGTTTAACTGATGGCCTATAAAAAATGGTTTTTCTCTTAAAAAGATCCCCACAAAAGAAATATCTTTATGATGGGAAAAAACTTGAGGGGGCAAAAAGGCCCTTTCCCAAAACCCTTATTTTTCCCAAAAACATACTGGGCTTTTTTAAAATAGCCCAATTTCTAAACTACTGAAGACCCCCAGTGGGGAACTTCGGGGAAACCAAATCCAGAAGTTTAAAGAAATAATTTCCAATTTTTAAAAAAAAAACTTCCCCAAAAGACCCAGTATTGGGCAGCTCGGGGCCCCCATGGGGACATGCATTATCCACAGTGCATATACCCCCGTGAAAAAAGTAGAAAGGGCCCAAAATTACGGCGAGCGGGGAGAGGATTCCCTTAACCCATAGTTCTCTATGAAAAAACTGGGGGATTACCGTAATGACTGGGACTTTATTTCGCCCTTTAATTCCCCACAGTACGACCCCCCAAAAGTTAACCCGTGTAAACCCATCTTTCTAATGGAGGGGGGTTTTGACAGCCCGCCTCTCCACTCCCAGTTTTTGGGGGCTTGGTGTCACCCCAGTGATTTTTTTTTTTTTCACCCAAAAGTTGACACTAACCCCCTGTCACTATTACCCAAGTAACCAACAAATCAGAGGTGTTGGAAAGAGAAATGGAAGTTCTGACAGATGCCTTTCTGTTACTATCGCAGGGACTGGGTTTTTTGCATAAATTATTCCTCTTTCCCAACTATTACCCCAATCCCCAATAAACCCGGGGTTTCTGGGAACGAAAGGGGTAATTGTCGAAGTGGACTCTCTAATGTGATGATTCATTTCTGTGATGGCTGCAGGCTGGTGTTTTTAGAGTGGGAAACAACCAATATTCATTGGCCTTCCCATCCTGACAGTAACACCCTTTGCAGCTGCGGGTTTTTTACCAAGCTGGTTATAGGCTGCCCTTTTAAAAAATTTCATGTTTTTGGGAGTATTCAAAGAAAACTTATTTTTTATTAATTATTAAAAAAAGTTATGTGGGGCCCCCACTTTTTTAAAACCCCACCCAAAGGGTAAAACGGAAAGTGCAGATTGTTAACTTCTAAATTAGAGGGCCCGCCTTTGCGGTCTTTAAATCATTATTTTAAAAATTAAATTTTTTTTTTCTTTTAGTTTTTTTTTGGGGTTTTTATTTGTTTTCCTTTGGTTATTTGGGGTTTTTTAAATTATTTCATAAAAATACTAAAAAAATTTATTTTTATTGAAAAGTAAAGATATTCACTACCTCCATGGTTGCTTTTTTTTTTGCCTCCTTTTTTTATCTTATTTTAAAGATCTACTTTTTGCAGTAAAACTTTCTGCTTTTGTGGGAGGGTTTGGAGTAGTTCCCCGGGCATCTCTTTCCCTAAAAGCCCCGGGAATGCATTGCTCATTTGGGATTCCCCTTCACATTTTTTACTTTTAAAACTTTGGTGTGCCATAAGTTTTGTAATCCCTCCAGATTAACTTGTGTCATGATAATAGTTTGGACTCGAGTAAATGAAAAAAACTGTAAAAAGTGCAGTATTATTTTCAGGGAAAAAATTCCCCAAACAACCCCGTTCTAAAACTGCTGTCCTTTTGTTCCCTTTTAAAGTTTCCCAAAGCAGGACTCAAAGGTAATCAAAGAGTTCCCTGCCCCTGTTTTTACTCAAATAAAAACTATTTTTTGGGACTACCCAAATTTATTTCTGCCAGGTCAACACCCCATACGGGTTTGGTTGTTTTGACCTGAGTTTGGGCTTTACCCCAACTCACGGGAGTAATAACAAAATGTTCAGGGAAGCCATTTTTCAAAAATTGTAGGGTGGTTTTAAAGGAAAATGGGGGGGAAAGGGGAAAGGCCCTTGGCTCATTCCCGGGTTTTTTGCCACCCAGGATGGTAAATAATTTTTTAAAAATTTTATGAATTACAAAGTTTGTAAAAAAAGTTGTGAGCGTTTTAAATTTCCCAAAAAATATAGTCCCAGAGAACTCCTTTAACTAGATTTTTTTCTTTTTGGGAGACATTATGAATGGGGGGGTTGCGCCGTTTTTTGACTTTGTTTGGGGGACCAAAACCCTGTCTTTTAGCTCTGTTTATAGGTTTTTTAAAAAAACAGTTGTTTTTTCAAAAAAGAAAACCCTTTTAAATTTCCCGGAAAAAAATATACTATGTATGCAAAAGGAGGCATTCCCACAACAGATTTTTAAACCCTTTTTACAAAAAGGTTCATACAGGGGTACAAAAAGTATTAGCCTCTTTAAATTTTTTTCACTCTTTTTTTCATTGCAGCCACCCGGGGGTAAGATTAAAAAAAAAAAATTACTTTTTTTTTTGCCCCATTACCCCTCTGCCCCCCATTTTTAAAAAAAAAAAAAACAGAAATGTAGATGTTTTTGAGAGATTTATTAAAAAAAAAAACTGAAAAAAATACATGGTTTTTAAGTTTTTAAAAGCCCCTTTTTGCTGTGACAAAGTTCACATGCGGGCCCATTTTTTGATCCCCCTTGAAAGGGTTTTTCCAAACCCCTTCTCGCAAAATCTGTTGAAAATTTATTTTGCAAATACGCGTCAAAAATTTTGGGGCATTTATTTGCAATTTTAATTCCGGAAAACAAAAATTTTGCGTCAAAAATTTACTTTAAACACGTATGAAGAAAAATGGTTTGGGTTCTTTGAAATAAATTTATTAATAAACAGACATACCCAAAGTGTTTGGAACAATTTAAATAATGTATTAATAAATTTTTTCAAAATTTAACATTAATGACAATATACAGTATAAGTTAGCTTCAAAGAAAAAAATATCCACTACAAAATGTATTCCAAAGTCCGTGGAAATTACAGTAATTTAACATCACATAAGCCAATGCAGATGTTGGACAGATGTTTTCTGAAACATTTTCCATAACAACAATTTTAGATGTATTTGGCCTGCTTAGAAGTTTAATGCAATTCAGTATATCCAACAAAAGGCTTGCTCGGACCTGTGGTCTGCCAAGCAGGATTTCTTGCTTAATTATTTATTCTTCTTCATTTATTGTAGTAGTGTACTGCTGTAAGTGTAGAACTCGAGCGCATTACAAGAATACCGCGCACCACTTCGACTTCTCCGCTCAGATAGACCACATTCAACTAGGTCTGCTTGTCGGAGCTGTCAAGCACTGCAATGCACCTCACTTTGCCGACCCGCGATCATGCATGCCTCAGAGTTTTCGAATTTGCCGCGTCCCGCCCCAGAACGCCCACGGTGCTGCCATTGCATGTCCTTCATGTTAGGTGCAGCCGAGGTTGCGCCTAACATCGCATCCCTGCGTCCGATGGGGATTCGATATAGTGTGGCGCATTTTTCGCCAGAAAACAGGCGCAGCTCCCAATCATACATGTCGCCCTTAGTATTTTGTGGTCACTATTTCCTAGGCACCCTCTAACTTGAATCTTTACTATTCTGTCAAGTCTGTTTGTCAATATTAAGTCCAAAAGGGCCTTTTAGTTATTGACAAAAATCTGTTTCCTTTATGAGAACCAAAGGTTTCAGTTTCCCAATTTATGGCTGGGTAATTGAAGTCACCCAAAATAACCTCATTTTTATCAACTGCCTCACCACTTTGCTTGAGGACTACATCTTCCATGGGTTCTGTTATATTTGGCTTCAGACAGGATTTTATATAAAGTAATATACCTCCCTCCTCCCGATTTTTATGATTCCTTCTAAATATACTGTAAGTTAACCACCCAGTCATAAGTCTCACCCGGCCATGTCTTAGTTATCCCCATTATGTCACTTTTTTCAGCTATAAATAATTGTAGTTTATTAGTTTTATTGGTGAAACTCTTGGCATTGTCAGCATGCGATTTAGAGTTCTTTTTGTTTTAATTCCTACTATACCCCCTCCCTTCATTCCACCCACTTATTTATTACTACTTTCCAGCTCTCTATCTTCATTATCTTGTTCGCTATATGTGTAGTTGCCCTTCCCCCAGTCTCTAGTTTAAATAGTCCTCCAACTTCCTGGTCATTGTCTGCCCTAATCCAACTGCACCTTCCCCATTTAGGTGCAGCTCTTCCCTAACATAGAGTCTGTAGTCAAGACAGAAGTCAGCCCAGTTCTCCAAAAACCCAAATCCCTCTGTAATGGCTGGAGTAGTGAATCCTCTGGACCACCGTAAGCGGTGGTAACGGCCACACCAGAGAGCGGGGTCTAAGTAGGTCCCGGTATTCACCCGAGCCCGCCGCAAGGCAGGATGGGCTTGCTGCAGTGGGAGTCCTACCAGGTCACTACCCCTAGCGCGACTAGCCTGTAGTGGCAGCCGAGGTGCGGCGAGGTACCGAATCGTAACACCAAACTCGTAGTCGTGGACGAGCAGACAGGTCAGGGCAGGCGGCAAAGGTTCGTGGTCAAGTAACATAGAGAAAGGGTCGGTAACGCAGGAGGCACTAGAACGCACTTCTGGAACGCTTTCTCTATGGCTGAGAGCACAGTAGATCCGGCGAGGAAGTGCTGGAGGTGGTACCATTATATAGGGTCAGCGTCCGGCAATTAACCAGTTACCAGCGCGCTGGCCCATTAAATCTCAAAAAACTGCCGCGTGCCATAGGGGAGCCGTCAGAGATCCGCGCAGGGACAGGAGCGTGACTGGGTAAGTACTGGCCTCCGGGGAAAATAAGTGCGCCCGCGGCCCAACATGCGGAGCGCGGCGCCACTCGTGCCCGGTGCAGGGGGAACCGAGGGGACACGGGAGCGCCCACAGCCAGACCTGCGGGCTGCGGGGCCACCCGCGACACCCTCTTTTCTACACCAATTTTTTAACCACTTATTCACCTCTTTAATCGCCCACTGTCTCTCTGGCGTGGCATGTGGTACAGGCAGTATTTCTGAAAATACTACATTGAAGGTCCTAGCCTTGAACTTTTGGCCTAAGTCCCTGAAATCATTTTTAAGGGCACACCACTTACCTCTAATTTTGTTTTTGGTGCCAACATGTACCATGACAAGTGGATTCTCACCAGCCCCACCCAGTAATCTGTCAACCCGATCCATGATATGTCATACTCAAGCCTCAGGAAGACAGCATACTGTTCAACGATCCCTGTTTTTTGACAGATTGCCTTGTCTGTCCCCCTAATAATTGATTCCCAACTACCAACACCTGTCTAGCCTGCTATTTGCTCGTATTCCACACCTTACTGGAGCAGACAGGGAAGCTTCTTGCTGCAGCAGTGCTATTTCTAATCTGACATCCCCCTCATCCTCCAATCTGGCAAATTTGTTGGGGTGCTCCAGATCTAAACTAGCTTCCCTGGCACTCTTCCTTCAACCACACTTTCTGTCACACAGCTAGCTGCCTCATTTCCCTGCACCTTCATGCTGCCATCCTCCATAGCATCTACCTCAGTGAGTGCTTGCTCAGTGAGCCACAGACTCACTTCCAAGTTGGCAATGGATCTCAATGTTGTAACTTGCTTATTTAGATCCAGGATCTGGGCTTCTAGACAGTGTGAACTTAGACAGGTGGTCTAAAACTGCACCTGATTTATCACAGTGGCTCATGCTGCAGCTTTAGACTTGTCATAAGTTTTAGACCAGTTTTATTTTTTTTTACTTTCTACGCCAGAATTTAATTGCACGTTTTGAGCAGATTTTTGTGCAGCATGTCACATCATAGCCACTCCCACTTTCCCTCAAGACTATGCCCACTTTTGGTAAGCTATCCCCAGCTGTCAAACCGTGTGTAGAATGCGTCTTAAATAGTGTTGATCGGCCTCACTGCGTACCTTAAAGGGCCGACATCATTTTAGAACTGTGTAAATGTAACTTCTCCTTAACCGTTAAGTGAGCTATTAAGGAGTAGTTTCATTTGTACAGTATTAGACTATGTTCACACGGTTTAACTGCGGGACGTAATTACCGGCGGGAGCGGGGGAGTGAGCGGGTGGCCGGCACTTCGCCGGCCCCATAGACTTGCATTACCAGCGGCGCGTATACGCCGCTGGTAATTCACATGTCAATTATCTCCCCGCCCGGTGGATTTGCCGAGCAGGGAGAGGAGACGTAATCCATAGTTCTCTATGAGAACTGTGGATTATCGTAATGACTGGGACGTTTTCAGCCCATAATTTGCACACTCCGGCGCGTAATTACGGACCAAAATACGGCCCATTTTAAGCCGTGTGAACATGGCCTTACTGTTACGATCAGCCCTTTGATGGTAATCAGGAAGATGGTGAGGCCCAGGGAGGGGGAGGCAGGCCAGATGTGGAGGCCCAGGGGGGAGGCAGGTCAGATGTGGAGGCCCAGAGGGGAGGCAGGCCAGATGTGGAGGCCCAGGGGGGAGGCACGCCTCACGTGGAGGCCCAGAGGGGAGGCAGGTCAGAGGTGAAGGCCTAGAGGGGAGGCAGGCCAGATGTGGAGGCCCAAAGGGAAGGCATGCCAGATGTTCAGGCCCAGGGGGGAGGCAGGTCAGATGGGGAGGCAGGTCAGTTGTGGAGGTCCAGAGGGGAGGCAGGCCAGATTTGGAGGCCCAGAGGGGAGGCAGGCCAGATGTGGAGGCCCAGAGGGGGGAGGCAGGCCAGATATGGAGGCCCAGAGGGGAGGGAGGCAGGTCAGATGTGGAGGCCCAGGGGGGAGGCAGGTCAGATGTGGAGGCCCATGGGGAGGCAGGTTAGATGTGGAGGCCCAGAGGGGAGGCAGGCCAGATGTGGAGGCCCAGCGGGGAGGCAGGACAGATGTGGAGCCCCAGGGGGGAGGCAGGTCAGATTTGGAGGCCCAGGGGGGAGGCAGGCCAGATTTGTAGGCCCAGCGGGGAGGCAGGTCAGATGTGGAGGCCCAGGGGGGAGGCAGGTAAGATGTGGAGGCCCAGGGGGAGGCAGGTCAGATGTGGAGGCCCAGGGGGGAGCAGGTCAGATGTGGAGCCCAGGGGGGGAGGCAGGCCAGATGTGGAGGCCCAGGGGGGAGGCAGGCCAGATGTGGAGGCCACGCGGGAGGCAGGCCAGATGTGGAGGTCCAGGGGGGAGGCAGGTTAGATGTGGAGGCCCAGGGGGAGGCAGGCCAGATGTGAAGGCCCAGAGGGGAGGCAGGCCAGATGTGGGGGGCCCAGAGGGAAGGCAGGTTAGATGTGGAGGCCCAGAGGCCCAGGGGGAGGCAGGTTAGATGTGGAGGCCCAGAGGAGAGGCAGGCCAGATATGTAGGCCGAGCGGGGAGGCAGGCCAGATGTGGAGGCCAAGCGGGGAGGCAGGTCAGATGTGGAGCCCCAGGGGGGAGGCAGGTCAGATGTGGAGGCCCAGGGGGAGAGGCAGGCCAGATGTGGAGGCCCAGAGGGGAGGCAGGTCAGATGTGGAGGCCCAGAGGGGAGGCCGGTCAGATGTGGAGGTCCAGTGGGGAGGCAGGCCAGATGTGGAGGCCCAGAGGGGAGGCAGGCCAGATGTGGAGGCCCAGGGGGGAGGCAGGTCAGATGTGGAGCCCCAGGGGGGAGGCAGGTCAGATGTGGAGGCCCAGGGGGGGAGGCAGGTCAGATGTGGAGGCCCTGAGGGGAGGCTGGCCAGATGTGGTTGCCCTGAGGGGAGGCTGGCCAGATTTGGAGGCCCAGTGGGGAGGCAGGCCAGATTTGGAGGCCCAGAGGGGAGGCAGGTCAGATGTGGAGGCCCAGAGGGGAGGCAGGCCAGATGTGGAGGCCCAGGGGGGAGGCAGGTCAGATGTGGAGGCCCAGGGGGAGGCAGGTCAGATGTGGAGGCCCAGGGGGAGGCAGGCCAGATGTGGAGGCCCAGGGGGGAGGCAGGCCAGATGTGGAGGCCCAGGGGGAGGCAGGTTAGATGTCGACGCCCCGGGGGAGGCAGGGATAGAGCTGGTAAGGCCCAGGGAGGGGGAAGTAGACTAACTGGTGAAGCCCAGAGGGGAGATAGGGGTTAACTGGGCTAACGGGTAAGCCCTGGGGGGGGGGTAGGGGGTTACCTGATAGGGCCTGGTGGGGAGGGAGAGGACTAGCTGGTAAGGCCCCAGTAGTGAAGCCACTTACCAGCCTAATTGATTGGACCTCCGCAGGAGCAGGAATCTTCTTGCCAGGCTGGAAGCTCATCTGCTCAGCGTCCTGCCAGGTCTGCAGTGGGCGGGGCCTGAGTACTGAGCAGGCGGAGCTAGGCAGTCTGTGCTCTTCTCCAGTGCACTGAGCTGCCGGCCCCAACCCCTGAGCTCACTGTGTGAGCTGTGCTGCCCGTGCTGCCTCCTCCTGTCTCAGTGAAGCAGCCGCAGCGGAGCACAGCTCAGCAGCAAGTGCCAGGCCGAGTAACACAAGGCAACGGGCCGGATTCGGCCCGCGGGCCTTGTGTTTGACACCCGTGTTCTAGACTTTGAACAGAACCAAACTTTTTACTGTTCATTCTACTAAAAGTTTGGTTCTAAATCACATTCAACACACCATTTTAACACATTGTGGCGCCTTTCTGCACTTTTGGCGGTCATCCAATCAGTGCTGAACACAAAGAAGTGTCAAAAACGTCATTCCTGTGGTGCAGAGCTCTCATTGGCTGCTAAAATTACATAATCATGTCATATATATTTCACTGTATTGCATTCAGATTGCCATTTCCAGCTCACTTTCTGTATTGTACAGACTGCTCTCTGCTTGCTTGCATGCAGGCACAAGATTTGTTTATCAGCGATTTTAGACAGGAAAAGCTGCTATTTAGATTAGTTAGTTAGGTAGCTAGTTGGGGGGGAGTTCAGCAAGCTTAGGAAATCAAGACGTAGTTAGATAGCATTTCCCTCTAAATAGACAGCAATAGTTAGGGAGTTTGTTATTTCTGGCTTTCCCACATCCAGATGCTGTTATTTAGTGACATTTGCAAGCTCACATAGGGCCACATGTATGAAACGGTTTTGGTCTAAATCTCACTTTTTTGCCTGTAGGTTACTATGGGGAAAAAGGTGAGTTTTAGACCAAAACCATTTCATACATGTGACCCATAAAGTCTAACTCTCATATACAGCATACTCATATAATCATACTCAGTGCCCAAAAGTTCAGTTTTTGCAGTATTGGTGGTGAAATCTTTTTATAACACACCGTCTCCAATTCTCCTATTCAAAGAAATATATTCTAAATATTGGTTGGTGAAAATTATTCTGAGTGGAGAAAAGTCCATTTTAGTAGTATTAGGGGTGAAATCATTTTATAAAACACCGTTTCCAAATCTTCTACACAAAGAAATATATTTTAAATAGTGGTTGGTGAAAATTATCCTGAGTGGAAAAAAGTTCATTTTGGCAGTTTTGGGGGTGAAATACCTTTCAGATAGTATATCTGTGTTATTGTCATACAGATATTTATCTAGTGTTCTCTCTAGTGTTGCTAAATCTTACTCAACACCAAAAATATTACCCTCTCCAGAAGTGACCAACCAAGAAAGATCATCTCCTGCTAAGAGCAGGAGTATAATAGTCTGTAAGGTCACAAAATAACCCACTGTAGCTTCCTGTTATCTTAAGGCCTGTCTTATATTTGCTAGTGTTAATGTTCATCAGGAGGACACTGAACAATGGTGTGTGTGACAGAACTGCAAAGAGAAAGCCACTGTTCTCCAGAGAAAACATTGCTGCCAGTTTGCAGTTTGCTAAAGATCACCTGTACAAGCCAAAAGGCTACTGGAACAATGTTTTATGGATGGATGAGAACAAAATAGAGCTTTTTAGTTTAAATGAGAAACATTAGATTTAAATACTGTATTTCAGCATGTAAATATCATACCATCTATGAAAAATGGTGGTGGTGGTGGTGTCATGGTTTTGGCCTGTTTTGCTGCATCTGGGCAGCAATGGCTTGTCATCACTGATGGAATAATACATTTTGAACTTTACCAGCAAATTCTAGAAAAAAAATGTCAAGACATCTGTCCATGAGCTGAATTTTCAGAGAACATGCGCCATGCAGAAAGACAATGACCCTACGAACACGTTATTCTATCAATGAATGGTTAAAGAATGAAGTTGAAGCTTTGACATGGCTAAGTCAATATACTGACTTAAAGGGGTATTCCCATTTCATTGATTAGCTTTAAACATGTAGGCAAAGGTTAATAAAGTATATTACCAAATACAGGTATAACAGGCTATAGCAGTAGCTGGGATGGTGACTTCACTCACTGCTCTGTTTCTTATCATGAAGACAGAGCTTGTTTACATTACTTATGGACAATCTTTAACCTTAAAGAGCTCTGTAGCTTTGTGCACTACATATTACAAACCTCCAGCACTAATGTCATTCGATCAGGATAAGCTAGAAACAGCAAAGATGATAAGTCAATCACTACCACAGAACTACCCACAGCCTGAACAGGAAGTCTGAATTTGAAGCAAGCTGTGGCTCTGTAAAACAACATGGTGAGACAACCCCTTTAATACCACAGAAATGTGAAAGGACCTCACACAAGCAGTTGAATGTGATTTGTACAAAGGAATAAACTAAGATTACTCTAAGCCAGTGTACAAGACTAATCAACAATTACTGGAATATTTAGATGCAGTTATTGCTGTACACTGGAAGCGAAGATTCACATACTTTTGTCACTCACAAATTTGTATTATATAAATTGGATAATTTTCCTGAATAAATAAATGACCAAGTATAATATTTTTGAGTCATTTGTTTGATTTTGTTCTCTTAATCTACTTTTATGGGTTTGTTTTAAAATCTGATGTGGTTTGAGGTTACATTAA
Organism: Phyllomedusa bahiana; assembly: GCA_025379985.1. Lineage (NCBI taxonomy): Eukaryota > Metazoa > Chordata > Amphibia > Anura > Hylidae > Phyllomedusa > Phyllomedusa bahiana. The sequence goes on along the minus strand of JAODAL010019942.1, from coordinate 26,411 downwards.
TACAAAATATGGTAAATTCAGAGGGATTCACAATTGTTTAAGCACCACTAAGCACCACCAAGTAAGGAATTATTTGTAAACACTTTTTACTATAGGTTATTTAAGCATATCACTTTTCTGTTATGGATGATTTCATAAAGGTGATATAATATTTTAGGGTCATGAATGCAGGGTTACAAGTTGCAATTTAGGCTATTTTTCTTTTTATATTTATTTATTTATTTTTACTTATTTTTTACATACTGTGTCCCGGACACACACTTTAAAGGGGCTACAGGGCCAATCTGGATCTGTTAAGGCCAAATGACTACTGCTGTTAACTAGCTCTGGGGATTACTTGATTGCCAAGGATGGAGGCGGGGAGCCTGAAGGCTTCCTTCTTAGCTGTATTTATAGTACTCATTGAGTATCTACTATACAGGGATCGGGAATATAGAGACAGTAATAAGGTTATTAAATCATACCTTACATCTCTCTAGAGAGCCCAGCTGTCGCAATCTTTGTGACATTTTGGAAGCCCCTGCAAAGTTAACTCCAGAACTCACAGACACTTAGGCTATGTTCTCATAGAGAACTATGGATTACTTCTCCTCTCCCTGCTCGGCAAATACGCCGAGGGGGGAGATAAATGACATGTGAATTACCAGCGGCGTATACCAGCGAATGTCTATGGGCCGGCGAGGTGCCGCCCCCCTCCCGCTCCCGCCCCACCACGGCCCCGCTCCCGCCCTGCCCCCGTCCACACAGGGCATAATTACGTCCTGCAAATACACCATGTGAACATAGCCTTAGGGCCACATGTATGAGAACTGTCTAGGTCTAAGACTTTCCTTGTTGCCCATAGCAACCAATCAGAGCACCGCTTTCATTTTTCAGAGCACTATATGAAATGAAAGGAGAATTCTGATTGGTTGCTATGGGCGACAAAGAAAGTCTGAGGCTGTGTTCACACGGCTTAAATTGGGACGTATTTCGGACCGTATTTTGCGGTGTATTGCGCTCAATACGGGACGAGCTACGTCCCAGTCATTACGGTAATTCACAGTTCTGTATGGATTGCGCCTCCTCTCCCCGCTCGCACCAGAGAGCTAAGAGATAAGTGACATGTCAATTACTAGCGGTGAATACGTGCCGCTAGTAATGAATGTCTAAGGGGCCGGCGGGCTGCCGCCCCCCCCCCCCTCGCCCCGCGGGAGTCAGCGCGAGCTCCCGAAGTCCCGGCGTACACATAGTCTTAGACCTAGATAGTTTTCATGTCCCCCTAATAGTCAATGGGCAGTTGGGGGTCTCTGTTATGATGTCCTCCTGACTCCATCTCCTCTGCCTCCCTCCGTGCCATCCCTGTTAGTCACATACTACTCACAAAAAGTTAGGGATATTTGGCTTATGTTTGAAATTTCAGAATGTACATAAAATTTCTTGAAATACCTGAATTTACTGATCTCTAACAAGGAGCTTAATGGCAAAATTCACAACTGGTGTTTGATCACTTAATCGCCCAATAAATTTAGGGGATCAATTTGAATTGTGATTTAAACAGTCCTCCTCATCATGTTATTCACATTTTGACATCATAAGATCAAGACAATACCTTACAATTGATCAATAGTACCTCACCATTGCAAGGCTTCAAGCAGGATGCTCTCAGACGGAAGCGGTCATTGAGCTTAGAGTGTCACAGAGTGTCATCAGCAGGTTGCAACAGAGATATAGAGAGAGAGAGACTAGAAGAGTCGCAGAAAGGCAAAGAAGTGGACGTCCTTTGGCTACATCACACACTGATGAACGCTTGAGGGGAGGTGAGAGGAACCCAAGTGTCATGTCAAACCATTTGCAATCATTTAGATCAGCGTGGTCCGCATGCTGGACGACCGGCAAGGGCACCTGACTGGAACCTGACCTGGTTGATGCATAGCACTCTCCTTGACATCTCCAGCATCATTGCTGACCATCATTTCTTCTCAGGGTCAATTGACTTTTATCACTAAATAGCACTAAGAACCACTGGTCCTTCTACCACCGTAGATGCTACCTGGCCCATGGAACATGATGATGCCTGTGCCTGGTGGTGTGAGCAGTCATCTAGCATGCAGACCATTCTAATGTAAATTGTTATGAATGGTCTGATGTGACACTTGGTTGCCTCTCTCCTCTCTTAAACGTGCCTGGACGTGTGGCACTCGTCATCCGGTTCCGCTAGGCATTGTTTACAATGAAGCGGTCATCAGTGTGTGATGTAGTAAAAGGATGTCCACGTTTTTGCCTCTAAGCTCAGTGGTCAATTCGGCCTGAGCACATCCTGCTTGAAGCCTTGCAATGGCAAGGTACTGTTGATCAATTGCAAGGTGTTGTCTTGGTCTCATGATGCCAAAATGTGAACAGCATGATGAGGAGGACTGATTAATCCCAATTTAAATTGATCCCCTAAATTTATTGGGCGATTCAGGCATCAAACACCTGTTGTGAATTTTGCCATTAAGCTCCTTGTTAGAGATCAACAAGATGTGTGAAAAGTACTGAAACATTGAACAGTAAATAAATATATATATATATATATTTATTTATATATAATAAATATATATATATATATTTATATATATATATATATATATATATATATCAATTAATTAATAATATTATTAATATTAATAATAACAATATACTACAATATATTTATATATATTTATAAATTTTCTATCTCTCTGTTTAGAAGAGTGAAAGATCCAACTTAATGTATCTAGCAGCATATATTCATATATATATATATATATATATAGAGATAGAAAATAATTATATTGTGGTATCTATCAATGATGTGGTTTTAATTACTAACAGACAACTTCTTGAAAAAAAAAAAAAAAAAATAATATATATTATATATATATATATATATATATATATATATATATATATATATATATATATTGTGACAAAGCACAAGGCCTTGTCATAGAGGGCCGATATGTGCCACCGCACCTTAGGGCTGCGATGGAGTGAGCCAGAGAAATAGGTCTGCAAAGATTCTATTGGCCAGGATTTCATAGGGAAAAAATTGATTTTCTGCCAATCTGCCCATGGCCAATTAACTGCCCGGTGTCACATGTGTCACATTTCCGTAGCCCCTTAGTGCCTCTGCCCGTTATAGAGACCCCCTTCGAGTAGATAGCAATGGATCTGGTGGGCCCACTGGTCAAATCAGCTAGAGGTCACCATAACATTCTAGTGGTACTAGATTATGCTACCTGATATCCGGAAGCAGTACCCCTAAGGAATTCCTCATCCAGATCCTTCGCCCGAGAATTGGTGCACATATTTTCTAGGACGGGGACTGCCAAGAGAGATCCTGACCGATCAGGGAACACCCTTCATTTCCGGATTATGAAAGAGCTGTGTAAGGTCCTGTTTTATAAAGCAGCTAGGACTTCAGTGTACCACCCGCAAATGATGGGTTAGTAGAGCGTTCAACAAAACACTGAAGGCATGCTCAGGAAGGTGGTGGAAAGGATGGCCGGGATTGGGACTGTTAATACCCTACCTGCTTTTTCTTATTAGAGAAGTCCCTCGGGCCCTCAACAGGGTTTTAAACCATTGATTTGTCTACGGACTACACCCTCGTGGTTACTTGACAAAAGCAAAGGAGACCTGGGAGAGCGGAGGCCACACCATACAAAAGTTCATTGAGCACGTGGCCCAAATGCAGGAGAGGATCGCAATGTCTTTGCCCATAGTGAAGGAGCATCCTCTCCAGGCTCAAGAAGCCCAAGTAGGTTTATAATAGGACAGCCAGGATTCGACATTTCCACCCTGGTGTTTGGGGTACCCACCGTGGAAAGAAAATTTTCTAGCTAAGTGGCAGGGACCGTTCGAGGTGCTGGAGAAAGTTAATGAGGTTAACTATTAAAAATACACCAACCAGGCAAAAGGAAGCCTATCCAGGTGTATCATTGAACTCATCAAGCCTGGAAAGACAGGGACGCACCAGTTACCCCATGTCTGCTTACCCAGTCCACAGTGGGGTACCAAGATGTCCCCATTGGGCAGACACCCTCTCCCCTCACAAAAGCAGAAAGTGCAAGGAGATTTAGAAGCATAAACAAGGATATATTCTCAACTACCTGGTCTCACCTCTGTGATTGAGCACGAGATTGTCACGGAACCCCACGTGAGGGTCAATGTAAAACCATATAGAATACCTGAGGCCCGTAGACAGGTGGTTTCCCAGGAGGTGGAACGGATGCTAAACTTAGGGATCATCGAAGCATCTAAGAGTGGATGGTCAAGCCCAATAGTGTTGGTGCCAAAACCCAGTGGGGAATGGCATTTTTGCAATGATTATAGGAAACTCAACGAGGTCTCTAAGGTGGACGCATACCCGATGCCATGGGTAGACGAATTTATTGAAAGGCTAGGGCCGGCCCCGATATATAACCACGTTAAAGACCTCACCAAGGGGTACTGGCAAATCCCCCTGTAAAAGGAAGCTAAGGAGAAAGACTGCCTTCTCAACCTCTGAGGGTACTTACCATACACCCAGATGCCTTTGGCCTGCAGGGAGCCCCCGGGCCCCATTCCAAAGGGCCATGGATCGCATACTGATCCCACATAGGAAATATGCTGCAGCGTACCTAGATAACATTTTTCATCTTCAGTCAGGACTGGGAAAGTCTTCAGGGAAACTGCAGGCTCATAGATGCCCTAAGGAGAGCAGGGTTCACCATTAACCCTAAGAAATGTGCGGTTGGTATGGAAGAGGCCAGGTACTTGGGGTATATTGTGGGGAGGGGCCTTATCAAGCCTCAGATTGACAAGGTTGAAGCCATGCAAGATTGGCCACGCCCACTTACAAAGAAACAGGTAAGGACATTCTTGGGCATTGTCGGGTACTACCGACGGTTTGTGCCCGGGCTTTGCCACGGGAGCCGCCCCTTTAACCCAGCTCACAAAAGGATCCCAGTCTGTGATGGTGAAGTGGTCTCCGGAGCCGAAAAAGCCTTTTGTGAGTTTTAAAACGAGCCTTATGTAAACAGGAAGTGTTGGTAGCTCCAGACTTCACCAAGGAGTTCATTTTAAAGACGGATGCGTCAGATGTAGGCCTGGGCGCAGTAATGTCGCAGGACATAAATGGGGAGGAACACCCCGTGATGTACCTTAGCCGCAAGCTTTCCCCCGGGAGAAAGAAAAATTTTGCTATTGTGGAAAAGAGTGCCTGGCTATTAAGTGGGCATTAGACCGCCTCAGGTATTATGGGTAGATTTGGGTTCAAGCTGGTGTCTGGCCATGTGCCCTTAAAATGGATGAGGCTAAAAAAAAGGGAACAATGCCCGGATAACACGCTGGTTTCCTGGGGATTGCAAGGATTTTTTCTTTTTAAGGGGGAACATAGGCCGGCAAGTTGCATGGTAATGCAGATGCACTATCGGGGTGCACTGTCTGTTGAGTGAAGTGGCCCACCCTCGGCTTTGGGGAGAGGAGGTGGTATGTGACAAAGCACAAGGCCTTGTTTATAGAAAGGGGGGGATATGTGCCACTGCACCTTAGGGCTGGCGGTGGAATGAGCCAGAGAAATAGGTCTGCAACCTTAGGTTGCAGACAACTTTTTATTTTTTTCATCACTGCTTTAAGCAGTGATTTCGGGTCTGCCTTTTACTGGAGCAAATTTTTAGAGCTGGGTGGGGGACTGCTCCCACAAAATCCACTCCAGGTTTTCCTTGGCCTATAAAGCCAGAGGGTCAGGTGTCCTGGGTGTGGTAAGCCATCCAAAACCAGGAGTGTGAGAGGGATCCTCTGTGTACAGGCACTGAGGAAAGCTGGACTTATCCCGTGTACACACTGCTATGTTTGCTATATGGTGAGCTGAACCTGTTTGTGTTTTCGTTACTGCCTGATGCAAGGTCCTGTTTAAGTTCTGTTATACCTCTGCTGAAGAAAGCTGTTTATGTTCTGGACTTCTTTGTTTAATAAAAACCCGTTTAAGAGAACACATCTGTTGTCATGGTCCCTGTGACGGAGCTGACCCCCCCACAATATAAATATATATATATATATATATATATATATATATATATATATAGTGAGAGACAGTGACAGGAAGAGCTGCTGACAGTTTTGTGTGCCAGCAACACTGTGTTACAAAGTCTTAGTCTTAATATAAGCGGTTCCAGTCCTGGTGAGGCTGGTATCAGGCTCCGTAAAGCCTGGACCTGCATACATGTGTTTGTCTCTGGTGGAACTCTGGTGTTAAAGTAGAAAGATAATGGGATCTACAGGCTTTGTGGGTTAGAGAGGAATCCTATGACTAGTAAGTGTTCACCGGAGCAGGTCAGGTCTTTCATTTAGGTTTTTGGCCGGGTTTTAAGCCTTTGTTCTTTTTTTCCCATGGCTGAAAAAATCCGGGCGGGCCCCCTGGATTAATTTTTAAACCCCTTCACTGCCCATATATATTTATAACAATCTTATACATATTTAAAAAATGTGATACACCCCTCACTTTTTGAAAATATTGTATTACATCTTTCATGGGACAACAGTGAAGATATGACACTTTGATACAATGTACAAAGTCTTTGTACATTGGTATCTACCACTATATAGTCACTGTATGAAGGTTTAAAATTTGCTGAGGACCTGTGTCACTAGTATATAAAACTATTCGGCATACAGGTTGTAATATTAGTATTTGTATACTTTATTTAATAGAAGAGTGAAGAAATCAGGCGATACCTTTCAGTGGCTAATTGAGATATTTGGTAAGCTTTCGAGAGTCACGTCTTTTTCAGACATGGTGTTATACAAGAAACTGAAAATTTTAAAAACTTTTTATACACAAAAGACGGACCCTTTAAAGGATATTAAAATCTTTTTAAAAAAAGAATAGAGAATTTTTAAAAGGTCGGAAATAAAACAATCTAGAAAATTGTGGGTGGAAAAAAGGGATCAGTAATGCGTGCTGCTATCTGTTTGCTATTTGTGACGCTCACAGTTCATACATTGTGTGACATAAACGGCAAGAGTGGTCTTAAAAGAAATTGCAGCCACGAGAATTGTTCGGTGTTATTGTAGTGAATTGTGGGGTTTTATCTGTTAAATGAGATACTGCCCTTTTTCCCACTTAGGGGCTGTGGGGGACATTGTCCCAAATAAGAGATACACCAAATTGAAACCTCAGGAAAAGTCCCCCAATTCTGTGCATTGTTGTGACTGGGGGGACAGGTCATTTTTGTGGTGTGTTTGTGCCTCCCGGGTCTTACACCAGTTTTGCAGGGAGGGTGAGTTCATTTTCAGTTGGGCCTTAAAGGCACTTCGGGGAAATAATACCCCCGAATTTGGTGGCGGAAAGGAAAGGAGGGGGGGGACTGGAAATATGTCTTTGGTCTGTTGTCGTTTAAAAAAGATAATGGGGTTTTAAAGATGCTGGATGGTCAAGCATTTTCCAACCCAAAACCCCTATTGAGAATTTGGGGCATTTTAAAAGCAAAATTTGGAGGGGTGAAAGGTCTCTAACATCCCCCTTTCCCAATGATGTCATAAGGAAAGGGAAGAGGATTCCAGTGGTAACCTTTGAAGGTTGTGAACTTCTGCCCAAAAGAGTTAAGGGCGTGTAAAATAATTGTGGTACACAAAAAAATTCAACTTGGGCACAATTTTTCCATTTTCATTTTGGGGTGTACTCACTTTGTTTCCACTGGTTTTGACTTGATGGTGGTGTTGAGTTATTTGGGACACACCAAATTTACACTGTTTAGAAGTGTACACTGACTACTTTACATTGTATAAAAGTGTCATTTCTTCATGTGTCCCATAAAAAAACATTAACAATATTTACTTTTCCCTATGAAACCGACTTAAATTTAAATTTTTCATTGTTCTAAATGTAGAGAGAGTAAAAAAGGGTAGGTAAAGTTATTTTTCCTCTCACACAAAATACAAGCTAGACATATCAAGATTGTCATAACTTTTCATGTACACATTATAAATGGCAAATTTTGAATGAATAACTATAAGGACCCAAAATATCCAAGCAATATTTATTTTTATTGGAGATTGTCAAAAAATAATGTCAGACCCTTTACAAGGTGTAACAAAATTAATGAGATCTGTCAGAGTTGTTAACTTTTTCAATTGAGCCATGCCTGCTCGAGGCATCAAGACTTCACAGTTTTCTGTGATGTAATATCCATGTTTTGTTTCTCTGGACACAAGCGAGGGGAAAAACATAGCTATATTAACAAGTTAGTACAAGCTTTTAGCTCCATGGACATTTTAAAAGTTTTAAACACCAAGAATATTTGCTTTTACTTAGACATCTTTATTATCACATACTGTACATACTGTATAATTCTCCTTCAAAATGTGAATTACTATTTAATAATATTATTTAATTTTGCATCGGATATTACATAAGGTATTTGGTATAAAGTAACATAGGGGACTCTTTTAAAATATACATTGCTTCTGTATTAGAACATATCAAATTATAGTTTTAAGTGTTGTACTTCAGTTTAGGGTCAAAGTAAAATTTGTCCTGAACCAGAGTGCTTCAAGTCAGGTAAGCCCAAATCAATTTTTAGGGATAATTGGCAAAACAATTGATCATAACCGTAATGACATCAGGGGTTTTAACTAGGTTTTATTAGGTTAACTTACCAGTTGCCCGGCGCTATTAGTCCCATTGAGCTGACTCTTTGACATCACTATAGTATGACGTCAAATCTGGTCCAATGCCACATTAGAGTTACATGTGTCTCAGTGGAGCAGAAGTGATGTCAGATGGAAGTGACAGTGATAGCTGAGTGATAGCACTACAGGACTGAAAGTGCCAGGGAACTCTGAGACCCACATGTCCAATTTCATCTTCTTAATTAAAATTAGTTTTGTCAGCTGTTTTTTCTCTCTGCACTGTGGATGTTTACTTTAACCCTTACCGCTGCAGCCAGTTTTGGCCTTTCTGACAGAGCCCAATTTTTTAAATCTGACATGTGACACTTTATGTGAGAATAACTTTTTGACACTTTTACCTATCCATGTGATTCAGAGAATGTTTTCTCATGACATATTGTGCTTTAAGATAGTAAGAAATTTTGGTCCATACAATCCTTATTTATTTGTGAAAAATATCATAAAAATTTGGAAAAATTTGCCATTTTCAAACTTCAAGAATTGCTGTATGTAAAAGAAAAAGAATAGTTTGACTAGCATTTACCATATGTCCACTGTAGGTTGGCATCCTTTTTAAATGTCTTTGTTTTTTACGACATTAAAGGCTTAGAATTTTCAAGAAAATTTTTACAATAGATTTTCTTTAGGGACCAGTCCAGTTCTGACGTGGCTATGAGGGGCCTGCATGGTAGATAGTCCCATAAATGACTCCATCTAAAAAAACACACCCCTTAAAGTATTTAAAACAGTGTTTAGGAAGTTTTTTAACCCATTAGGTATTTAACAGAAATTAAAGCAAAGTGAAGGTGAAATTACAAAATGTCACCTTTTTTTGCAGTTGTTAAATTTTTATCCATTAGGGGGGCTTATAAATATATTAGTTAAATTTTCAAATTTGATCAATTACGACATTAGGGAACTTATACATTTATTAGTAATTCTTCCAATTTTCAAGAAAATTTGCATAATATTTTCTTTTAGGGACAAGTCCAGTTCTAACGTGGCTTTGAGGGGACTGTACAAAAAACACTTTTATTCAAAAAGAAAAACACGTTTTTGCATCACCATAGTGTGAAAGCCATAACTTTTTTATTTTTCTGTGTATGCATCTTTGTAGGGGCTTTTTTTCTTTGCTGGATGAGTTGAAAATTTTATTGGTATCATTTTTGGGGGGACAAGGCTTTTTGATTGGTTTTAACCCCTTAAGGACCCAGCGTTTTTTTTTTTTTTTTTTTGGTGACACATTCGTTTTTCCCTCCTCGCCTTCTGAAAGCCATAACTTTTTTATTTTTCCACCTACATAGACACATGAGGGCTTTTATTTTGCGGGAAAAGATGTACTTTCTAATGGTGTTATTCACTATACTATAGAATATACTGGGAAACCACAAAAAAATTCCAAGTGGGACAAATTGTGAAAAAGAATTTATTTTTGCCATGTTTGCAGGGGTTTTGCTTTTACGGCGTTCAATCTTCGGTAAATGTGTTATCTGTATTCTACAGGTTATTATGCATCCGGCAATTCCAAACATGTAGGGTTTCCGTTATGTTTTGGTACCGTAAAAAAATTCCAAACATTTTCTATTTTTGAAATTTGCGCCACAGCGCAATTTTGTGCGACCAATAACTTTTTTGTACTAACACCTACGGACATCAGTGAGTGGGCATTTTTTGCGGGCTGAAGTGTACTTTTTATCGCTAGCAGTTTGGAATGCATGCGACTTTTTTGATCATTTTTATTTAATGTTTTCAATGACATAAAATGACCAAAAAACGCAATTTTGGCGTTTGGAATTTTTTTTCTTCTATGGTGTTCAGCATACGGGATAAATGATGTTATATTTTTATAGATCTGACTTTTTCGGACGCGGCGATACCAAATATGTGTTACTTTTTTATTATTTTAATGATTTTATTTGTAAAATGGGGAAAGGGGGGTGATTTGAACTTTAAATACTTTTTTTTTTTTTGTACTTTAAAACTTAATTTTTTTTTTTTTTTTTTTTACTGTAACATTTAGTCCCCCTATGGTGCTTGACCACTAGGGGGCGCGATTGTTAATACAACCTAATTCATTGCATAGGCAATGCATTAGGGTGTACAAAGATGGCGGTTTCCCCATTCCTGTCTGCAGACGGAAGTGGGGCAAACTGGCCAGTGTAAGTGATGGGAGCCTTCACAGGGCTCCCCACCACTGTGTCCGGTCATCGGATCGGCGCAGCTATGACCGTAACAATCAGCCGCCGCCGCTGTTACTGCCGGGTGTTAGCGACGATTAGCCGCTAACACCCGGCAGCTGTGCGGGGGGGTCGCGGGGGGGGGGGGGCTGTGCAAAGTCCCTTAGCGGCCCTTGGATGTACTCATATGCCCAGGGACGTTAAGGGGTTAAATCCATTTTTTGAAAGCCAGGGTTAAGAAAAGACTGCAATAATAGTAGTGTTTTTTTTATTTTTAACAGCACTCACCATGCAGTATACTTAACAAGCTAGTTTTACTCTGTGTTTCGATACAATTATCCAATTTATATAGTTTTTATGTTGAAATGCTTTAAAAAAAAAGTGTTTTTACTGTGTAAAACAATATTTACGCATCACTGACAGCCATAACTTTTTTATTTTTCCGTATACAGAGCTATGCAAGGGCTTTTTTTTTGCGGAATGAACTGACAGTTTATTTGGTACCCCTTTGGTGTTTAGATGGAGTTTTTTTGCCACTTTCTATTCCATAAAAAGAATCGCAATTCTGTCATTTTTTTCTTTTTTTTTACGGCGTACATTGTGTGGGTTAATTAATGTGATATATTTAGAAAATAGGTCGTTATGCATGCGGCAATACCAAATATGTGTACTTTATTTATTTATTGTTTTTTGGGGAGATTGGCACTTGAAAAGGAGAAAAGGGTGGTATGTGTGTTTTTATTTTATTTTTCTTGTTTGTGTTTTACTTCTTTCTACTTTTTCAGTTTTTTCACTTTTCCCTATGGGAAATTGTATCATTGATCTTCAGATCACTGATACAATAGAGATCAGTACATAACAGAAATGCTGTGTACTGGTCTCTATGGCATCTCACCATGTAGGGCATGGTGACATCAGACAGCCTGGAAGTGTTTCTTACACTCCCGAGCTGTCAGGTACATAGACAGCAACTGCGGTTGCGCCGTGGCTGCACTGAGAAACGACAGAAGGAGCTCCCTCCTTCTGTCTTTGCCTTAGCTGCGGCGATCACAATAGATCGTGGCAGCTAAGGGGTTAATCACCTGCTCCGGCTGCAGGTGAAGTGGCATGAGGCCAGCTGTAACATACAGCTGCTCGCATGCCGCAATTGTGTGCACCCCGCTTGTCAAAGGCACTTCCCGCTAGGATGTCCCAGTACATCCTACGTTGAGAAGGGGTTAATGTGCTCAATAAAATACATTGTATAATCAATGTGGAAATTCATGTAATTCCAAAGGGTTCCCTTACTTTTTTCTTGAAAATGTAGGAATGTTGAAAGATTAGTGATAAACTAAAACAGTTTTAGAAAAGACGGTCTCAAAAAACATAATTTAGACTTAATTTTAAGTTGCTACAATTTTATTTACAGTAAAGTATAAATATACCCTTAATCAGGCAAAATGAACAAGGAGAAATTTTACGCCTTACACATCATAGTAAGATTTTTCCATCAGTGCACAAAGTAATCCTAAGATCCATGTGATGGAAATAGTTAAAAGCTTGGTGTTTCACTTTTGGCTGAGAAGAAAGATTAATTTATTCACATAGGCCACAGGCCAACTTGTAATTGGTCAAAGTATTTATTGGTGCTGTCAGAGAAGCTGACATATGAAGGAGTCTCAAAAGGCATATATTTCCTCCACATTTATCATAAGAAGGCAGTAATAGTAGGTTTATTATGGATTTTAAATCGCACAACCTGTGCTGATTTTAGTTTATACCTGTCACAAAATGGACATATAATGACTGTATTTGTGTATGTTCATCATACAATACCATGATACATGCAGACTATGTAGACCAAAAGGATGCAGCCTATTTATCATTGTGACTTACAAAATGGCAGTGGCAACAAATCAAGAATAGGGACCCAGTTAGCATTATACTTTCCATTTGATCGATACCACTAAGTCCAATATGTTTACATTAGTCACTATGGAAGATGGAATAACAATGGAACAGGGTGGATCAGCTGTTTCTTTTGCAGCGTCATACACTATAGGCGACATATATGTATTTTGGTGCCCGGACGTCAATATTTTTTGGTAGCGTAGAATGAGCTTGAATTTATGAACCTGTTCTATTGCTGGTCATAAATTAAGTGCTTTCTAGCTCCAAAATGACAACTCAGGGCTCATAGCAGACTACCTTGTTACAAGGTCTGGCTGTACCGTAATGTGCAAAGTTTTGCCGTCAACCCAGTTATTAATGTGTAGAGTCACACGGTTGTGGTGCGACGCCTCCAGAATGCCCCCCTGATCTCAGGTGCATTACAAAGTGCCATGGGTGCCCTATAATGCACCTAATTTTGGAGTGCCCTTGATTATAAAGCTAGAGAATAGGGCTATGCCAGTTTTTGGGCTGAAAGGATGCCAGAATATTGGCACAGCCCCATACATACATGTCGCCCAATGAGTTTTACATTTTGGGTTTGAGAACCGTGGTGCTTCAAAAGTACTACAGGATTTTAAAAAAATGGATCTGCATTGCTTCTAGAAACATTGCCACTTTTGCCTACGGACTGTCTCTGGAATTACATCTTATCCCTATTTAAGGGAATAGGACAGAACTACCATACCAGACACTGTACATTTGTAGGTGTAGAGCTGTTTCTGGAACAAAATGTAGCTCTTTTTTTAAATTTAGAAACCCCTTTAATGTATACATATTATATTTTTGCACTATATATGTTATTATATTGCTCATATAAATAGAAAAGGAAAAATGAAAGGGGTGCCTTGATTGGTTGCTAAAACAAAGAATTTTAGACCTAGACAGTTTTCATTTATGTAGCTCTGTGTGCTTAACCACCCTCATAGTTCCACCTACCACTGTGGGTTTTGGAGGACAGTTTGTGGTGGACTCACAGATGCCAGAAGGTTGCATGTACAGTGGGGAAAAAAGTATTTAGTCAGCCACAAATTATGCAAGTTCTCCCACTTAGAAGATGAGAGAGGCCTGTAAATGACATCATAGGTAGACCTCAACTATGAGAGACAAAATGAGAAAACAAATTCAGAAAATCACATTTTCTGATTTGGAATTTTTTTTTATTGAGAGCAAATTAAGGGGGGGTGGTGGAAAATAAGAATATTGGTCACGCGCTGAACAATCAAGGTTTCAGGCTCACGCAGACCTGTAACTTCTACATTAGAGATCTCTCTGACCCTCCACGTATTACCTAGTAGTAATCGGCCCTTGTTTGAACTTGATATATCAATGTAAAAGACACCATTCCACAACCTCAAACAGTGCACACTCCAAACTCCACTTTGGAGAAGACCAAAGAGGGCTGTCTAAGGACACCAAAGCAAAAATATAGCCCTGCACCAGGCGTAAGACAAATCCGTCAATAGGCAAGCAGGCTCGGTAGTGAAAAGATTCAACAGTGTGGAAAATAATTAAGAAAATGGAAACATACAAGACTGCACTGATAACTTCGCTCGATCTGGGGATCCAAGCAAGATCCCACCCCGAGGGGTCAAAATGATCACAAGAATGGAGAGCAAAAATCCCAAAACCACATGGGGGACCTAGTAAATGACCTGCAGAGAGCTGGGACTAACGTAACAAAGGCTACGATCAGTAACGCACTACACCGCCATGGACTCAGATCCTGCAGTGGCGCAGACGTGGATCCCCCTTGCTTAAGCCATTACATGTCTGGTCCCATCTGAAAGAATTGGGGCTAGAGAGGGCAAATAGGATGATGCCAGAAGAGTATTGGGAGAATATTCAAATGGGTCAGAATTAATCCAAAATAGAACATTTGGTAGGAACACAACATCGGTTTGTGAGAGAGAGAATGCTGAGTTGCTCCAAAGAACACCATATCTACTGTGAAGCAACGTCATGGCTTTTGTGTTGTTTCTCTGGCAAAGGGAACAGGATGACTGATCCTTGTACATGAAAGAATGAATTGGGCCATGTATCGATTGAGCATTTGAGTGGCAAGGGCATTGAAGAATAAGCGGGACTGGGACTTTCAGCATGACAAGTCCCAAGTACACCATCAGGACCACGAAGGAGTTGCATTGTAAAGAAGGTTCCCTGGAGTGGCCTAGCCAGTCACCAGATTTTATTACCAATAGAAAACCTTTGGATGGAGTTGAAAGTCGTTTATCCCAGTGACAGCTGCCAAAACATCACTGCACTATAGGAGATCTAGCATGGAGAAAAGGTGCCAAACATACCAGCAACAATCTGTGCCAACCTTGGAAGACTTACAGAAAACACTGACCTCTGTCATTGCCAACAAAGGATATGATAACAAAGTATTGAGATAGAACTTTTGTATATTGACGGCAAATCTTATTTTTCACCATAATTTCCAAATACTTATTTTGCCACAATCAACAAGGGGATTTTCAGGATTTGTTTCTCCATTTGTCTCACCAGTTGAGGTCTAGCTAAGATGTCAATTGCAGGCCTCTCTCATCCTCCTAATGGAGAACATGCACAATTGGTGGCTAACAAAATAGCTTTTTCTTAATCCCTTGATATTCCATGTACAGTGAAATGTATATCAATGCAGTTTTAATATTATAGTGACATGCTGTTAGAAGTTCAGTATACAAAAACTCAAAACAGGACACACCAAATATTTTATATCATTACAAAAGAAGCTTACAACCAAAAAAATACCCACACATGTTGATTGCACCAATATCTAAAGTAAAGCACTTGCCTAAAGAACAAATGCATATAATGGCATACACCCATGTGTAGACTAGAAGTTTACATAACACTATATAAAAAGACATGGATGCATGTTTTTCTCACTATCTGACATGAAATCAGAATAAACCTTACCTGTTTTAGATCAATTAGGATTACCAAAATTATTTATATTTACCAAATGCCAGAATAATTTGAATTTTGTAAGGCATTTTTAGAAATTTCTGCAAAGTCAAACATTCACATACATTTCATTAGTATTTGAGGGCATTGCCCTTAAACTGTATGACTTGGGCAAACATTTTGGATATCCTTCCACAAGCTCCGCAAAGTAGTTGTAGGAATTTTGGCCCATTCCTCCTAACAGAACTGGTGCAACTGAGCCATGTTTGTAGGTCACCTTGCGCTCTCCTGCTTTTTCAGCTTTGTCCATAAATTTCCAATAGGATTGAGATCAGGGCTTTGTGATGGCCACTCCAAAACAATGACTTGGTTATGCTTAAGCCACTTTGTAACCAGTTTGGCAGTATGCTTCAGCTCATTGTCCATTTGGAAGACCCTAGCTTTAACTTCCTTGAGATGTTGCTTCAGTATTGCCACATAATCTTCTTTACTCATGATGTCAGACGTGTCCCTAATTAACTCAGATGTTGCCAATAAACCTATCATAAGCTTACAAAGACAACACCATCATACAGCCTGTCCCAAATTGTTAATAGACATAGTAATCCTAGTGTATGTAAATTTTTGACTTTGCAGAAAGTAATAAAAATGCCTTAAAAATTCTCTCTCTCCCATTATTCTGGCATTTTTCTGGCAAATAAAAATAATTTTGGGAATCCTAACTGACCTAAAACGGGTAAGGTTTATTCTGATTTCATGTCAGATAGTGACAAAAACATGCGTATGTGTCTTTTTATATAGTGTATGTAAACTTCTGGTTTCAACTGAGTATATATAGTGCTAAGCATAAATGAGTACAGCCCCTTGAGTTTTATAAAGATAGGTTTTTTTTAATCCACATCATGAAAATAAAATTAATAATATAGTTGTGTAACATGAGACATAAATGGTGCTAATTGACACGAAATTCTCACCACATGTCTGGTAACAATCCATACAATCCACAAAGGCAAAGAAAACAAACCATGAATGTCCTTAAATTGCTACGTGTAAAATGAGAAATTACACAGGAAAAAAGTATATAGCATGCTTACTGAAGTGTATTTTATACTTTATACAAAAGCCTTTGTTGGTGATGACGCTTCAAGATGCCTTCTGTATGGAGAAACTACATATAAACACTCTTCAAATCCTGAAGGTTCTGTGGGCTCTTTCTATGAACTCTGAGCTTTAGTTCCTTCTGTAGATTTTCTATCGGATTCTGATCAGGTAATTGGCTGGGCCATTCTAGCAGCTTTATTTTCTTTGTCTGAAACCAGTTGAGATTTTCCCTTTTTTTTTGGGGGGGTGTGTTTGCTAAAATTCCACCCTCTTTTCTTTCTTCATCATCCGGGTAATGGCAGCAGTTTTTTTCTAGAATGTCTCATTTCTTTTTGTCCATTCATCCTTTTTTTCTAAATTAAAAAATTTTTTGCTAGTGCCAATGCTAAAAAAAACACCCCCACCCCATGATTTTCCCCACCCCCAAACCTTCCCCTTTTTGGGGTGTAGTGCTTTTGGGGAGATTTGAAAAACCCCTTTTTTTCCCTCCAAAAAAAGGTCTGTTTTTTTTGGATCAAAAGATTTAAAATTTTTGGTTTATCTGCCCGGACTATATTCTCCATTTGTTTCCCGGGGCCTTTCAAAATTTTGGCTGATTTTAAACTTTAAAAAAAATTTTGAACATGCATTTTGTTCGTAATGGGGTCTCTGGGGTGAGTGTGTTTACAGGCCATGGAGGTTGCATTACCTATTGTTTTTTTTGGGAAAAATATTGAAACATGTTGTTTCCAAAGGTCTTTTCTTGGTTTTTCCCAAAGGTGGTCCTTGGCTTTTGGCCCAAACTCTTTTGTTTTTCTTTTCCCCCCCTTTCTGTCTAAAATCTTGCCAGGGACACATGGTTGTGTTTTATGGTGAAATTATTTTTTCCCCGGATTATGGCCCCAACGTGGTGAAATTTTTAAATTCCCTGGAAAAGGGGCCCCAACATTGCTCACTAAACCTTCTTTAGTTGGGGAAAATTATTCGTTAACCATTTTTCTTCAGTATTTTTTGCAACAATAAGGTTGCAGAAGGTCTTGAAAATCACTCAGGGTTTTCCCCTCAAGAAAATATTTTTGAGGGGCCCCTTTGTTAATTAGACCCCCTTTTTTTTTAAGAATCAGTTAAAACCAGCTGTTATTTTTTTTCCCTAAAGTGGCAAAAATTTGCTTTCAAATTTTATTGTTTCCAATTTCAGTGGTGTCAGGGTTTTTTCCCGGGCGTTTTGCACCCTTTCTTTTTTCCCTGTGTTCAATATTTCTTTCCCTGTGTCATTTTTTTTTTTTTACATATAACTTAATTTAGGGAAATTAGGGTTTAAATTTTTTTTCCCTGTGTAGATAAAAAGGGTTGTTGCAGATATTGAAACTTGGGGGCACATGTATGAAATTGTTTTGGTTTAAAACTCATTTTTTCCCATAGAAATCTAGGGTGAAAGCAGTTTTATTCGTACTATGTGCTGGTGATATGGGGGTTTATTTGGATATTGGAAATATTAGCCTGGGTTTTGGGTTTTCTTGCGCGGGTGTTTTTTTTGGTAATTTTGTACCACAAATTATTTTTCGTCTTATTGTAGCACATTGTTTTTTAAAGTTTTTTCCATTTTGGGGGCTTTGGTTGATGGTGATGCACTGTTTAGTATTTTTGGTACATTATTTTCGGGGGGGGGGGGGGGGGGGGTTGGGGCCACATTTCTTCCCCTCACCCGGGACCCCCAATTTAGCCTGGGAAATTTTCCCCTTTTGGAAAAAATTTAAAGCATACTATGTTTATATGTGTGCATTTATGAGCAAATAGTGTTGAGGCCAGCTGCACCTTTTAGAGGCCTCAGGCCCAAAAAGTTTTATGTGTACATATATTGAGTCACTATCCTGTCATAATGGTAATACACAGATATCTCTGAGTTAACCCTTAACAACTTCATAGACTTTATAGAGATTATTATTTTCTGATTAGGAGATCCTGGCTGACCCTGCTGGCTAGCTAAAATGTAATCATGTTCTTTGCATGTCAAAGATGGCTACTGTATTAAAAATTAAAATTAAAACAAAAGTGGTTATCATATTACAACAAAAACCCAACCCTTTTTCCCCCAAAACCTTTTGTCTCCCCAATTGAAAATTTTTAAAACCCTTCCCCTATATGCCACAAAATACAAAAAAATTAATGTACTATATGGTTTTGGGCATTTTTTCTCCCTGAATTAATAAAAAAAAAGTGGCAATTTAAAATTTATGAATGAGGGTCAGAAGGTCTCCCTGTAAGAGACAGTTTTAGAGGTCAATAGTGGGGAAACGGGGGGGTCGGGGGCCCCACGGGGGATTTTGATCTTGGGGGCCCCCCCTCTGAAATTAAAAATATTCCCGGCCCTCTGGACAAAAAATGCCCCCTTTTTACCAATAATACAGTTTGAAAAAACAGAAATGTTTTGGTGTGAAACCTGTGGCCCACACATTTGTCAGTCTAGCTTATTTTAGCCCCACAGGGTAAGTAGCTCCATCCATATCCCCCTCCCCCACATACAATTTCCCCCTCCCCCCCACATACAATAATCCCCCTCCAATATTTCACTACAATACCCCCCTCCAATGGGTCCACTTTACAAAACCCCCCCCAAACCCACTTTAACAATGCCCCCCTCCCCCCACATAAATACCCCCCTCCACCCAAAAAACCAATATCCCCCGCCCCCCACAAACCAAATCCCCCGCCCCCCACAAACAATACCCCCTTTCCACCCAAAACAAACCCCCCTTTCCCCTAATTAAAATCCCCTCCCCAAATTTAAAATTCCCCCCCTAAAACCCACATACAATATCCCCCTCCACCCACATAAAATTATCCCCACCACCCAATAAAATACCCCACCCCCCCCATACAATACCCCCCTCCCCCCACATAAAATACCCCCCCCAAAAAGGGTCCACTTAAAATATCCCCCTCCAATAGCCCAAATTTCAATACCCCCCTCCACCCACATAAATTCCCCCCCCCCACCCAAAAACAATATCCCCCCCAAACCCCCAACAATATCCCCCTCCCCCACTACAATATCCCCCTCCACCCCATAAATACCCCCCCCAACCCCACATACAATATCCCCCCCCACCCAATACAATATCCCCCCCCCCCACCTACAAGATCCCCCTCCACCCCTTTAAATTTTCCCCCCCCACCCACATTAATTATCCCCCTCCCCCCACATAAAATATCCCCTCCCCCCCCATAAAATATCCCCTCCACGTTTCCCTTGGTCACGCACCTCCCCGCCCCCAAAAATTTAAACCCCAAAGCAAAAAAGGGAAAAAGTGTAATTCCTATACAGGGTCAATCGGGGAAAAAGTACGTTTGGCATTATACTGGAGCCGGGTATAAACCTTTCAAAACCCCCATTTTAAAAGACCACATAGAGGTCAGAAAACCAGCTCAAAGGGCACCCTCACAAATTTCAGTGAATACAGCACTGATCCCAATTTTAAAAAAGTTAAATTAACCCCCGAAATCAGGTACCTTTAACCCGGGGAGTCTTATCCCGAGGGGGTCCCTTTTTTTTCTTTCTTTAGGTCGTTCTTATTCCTTTTTTCCTCTGCATCCGTTCCACACCGCCCCTGAATTGTTTCCCGGACAAAAACTGATCCCTGCAGAAATTTTCGAAAATATTTTTTAGAGTCCCCAATTTTTCCCCCCCTCTTTTATCTATTCCCACATCCTTTTACAAACCCTTTCCCCGGGGTTTGGGAGTGGGGGTACAGGCCCTAACTTAGAAGACCTGGTATCCCAAGGGGTTGGGGGGTGGGGGGAAAGGGAAATAACCCCCTGGAATAATGCTACAACTATGGGGGTGCTTTCCCCCTTCCCAATTTTTTTTTTACCAAAGGGAGGTAGAAAGACCCCAGGAGGTAGGCAAAAAGGAAGGCCCCCAGTCGGGAGGTAGGTGGGGTTTTTCCCCCGTTAGGTAACTGTAGGTTTTTAGGGTCCCCTTTTTTAGGCTGCAAGGTAGTATACAGGGAATTAGGGCTTCCCTGAAGTAGTTTAAGGCAGTTAAAGTTTCCCTTTAGGTTGCCAGGGTCCCCCCTTTTAGTCAGGGCCCCCCTTTAGGTAGCCAGGGGCCCCCTTTGTTGTTCGGGCCCCCCTTTTGGTAGCCCCGGGCCCCCTTGTGTCAGGGGCCCCCCTTTTTGGTTAGCCCGGGCCCCCCCCTTTTGCCAGGGGGGCCCCTTGTAGGGCAGGGCCCCCCCTTTTGCCCGGGGGCCCTCCTTTTAGCCCGGGGGCCCCCCCTTAAAGGGACCCCGGGCCCCCTTTTGGTAGGGCAGGGGCCCCTGGGAGGTAGCAAGGGCCCCTTTTGTATCAGGGGGGGGTTTTTGTAGCCAGGGCCCCCCTTGGGAGCCCGGTCCCCCCTTTGGTAGACCGGCCCCCCCTTTTAGGTAGCCAGGGGCCCCCTTTGTTTGTTTAGGGGTTACCCCGTATCAGGGGCCCCCCTTTTAGGTAGTCAGGGACCTCCTGTGGTAGCCAGTGCCCCCTTTTGTAGGGTTTGGGCCCCCCCTTTTAGCAGGGCCCCCCCTTGTAGCCGGGCCCCCCCCCTTGTGCCGGGCCCCACTTTTGGTTAGCCAGGGACCCCTGTAGGTAGCCAGGGACCCCCTTTAGTCAGGGCCCTTTTGCAAACCGGGCCCCTTTTGTAGCAGGGACCCCCTTTTATTCCCGGGAAAACCCCCCCTAAACCAGGGACCCCCTGTAGTCAGAAACCCCCCTGTAGTCCCGGGGCCCCCCCCTTTTTGCCCCGGGGCCCCCCTTGGGAGCCCGGGACCCCCCGTAGTCAGAGCCCCCTGTAGTAGAGGCCCCCCCCTTTTAGCCGGGGGCCCCCTTTTTTGTCAGAAGCCCCCCCTTGTAGCCGGGCCCCCCTTGTATCAGGGACCCTTGTAGGGCCCGGGACCCCCTGTAGTAGGGCCCAACCCTTTTAGTCAGGGACCCCCCGTAGTAAGCCCCCCCCTTTTAGCCAGGGACCCCCTGTAGTCGAGCCCCCCCCTTTTGTCAGGGGCCCCCCGTAGTCGAGCCCCCATTTTGTCAGGGAACCCCCCTTTTGTCAGAGCCCCCCCTTTTTAGTCAAGGATCCCTGTAGTTAAAAAAAAAAAAACAAAAAAATAACAAACCCGCCTTTACCTGGCTGGGCTCCTGCTCCGGCCGCTCCGAGGCGCCCGGCCCCCATTCTGGCGGCCCCGCAAGGCGGCGCGGGTGATGTGACGTCACCGCGCGCCCACTCCCAGTAAAGGGGCCCGGGGGCCCCGGGAGGCTGGGAAAGGGCCCGACCCTTTAGCCTGCCAGGGAGGCAGGGAGGGCAGCGCTAGTGGCGCTGTGCTCAGCTGACACCGCCAGCCCCCGGGGGTCCCGGGGACATTAGTCCCCCCGGGTCCCGGGGGGGTTTTTGGCCTCAGGACGCAAAGGGCCGGGCGCTCAGGGACGGGGTGCGCCCGGGCGGGGGCCCCGGGGAGGAGGCACTGCCTCCCGGGGGCCCCCCCCGCGGTTTTGGGGGGGCCCCCTGGGGGATTCCCCAGTCCCCCCGGGGGCCCGTCCCAGCCTGGGGCGATTCAGGAAAATACAAAACATTTTTAGGTTTTTAAAAGCTTTTCAATGTAAAATAACTAATAGGAATAGGCACTAAATAATTTTCTAATTTTAATAAAGTTCTTTTAAAAATGTCTTTTAAAAAAATATATGGTAATAAGTGATAAAATAAATTAACAAAATGGATATAGTTACATAGTGTATTTTTCCTCTAGAAAAATATGATGGGTAATACGTGGCCCTTTTTTAAAATTTTAGGGATACTTTATCCAATGGGGTTTCCCATTTCCCCAAAAACCGGTCTCATAATATTTTCAAGCCGAATATGCCCCCCCCCCCCCCCCCCATAAAAAAAACAATTAAAAAAAAAAAAAAAAAACTTTTACTAACCATGTTTTTTACGCAAACATATTTGGAATCTCGTCCTTTAAAAATGTGATGCTGTTCAAAAAAGTGGAAAATGTGGCGGGGTTTTCTTCCCTTGAAAAAAAAATTGGAAGACTGTGGTAGCATTTTATGCATATTTTGGTGCAGAAAATTTGCATTATACTGTATACGCCAAAATATGCAAAAAACAAAACAAAACTACAACAACCTGTGAATCCGCCTAACTGTTTCACCAAAATATATTTATTTTTTTGGGGCCCTTTGTGTGGCAGGATACTCTAAGATTAATGCACAGTTATATTGCCAAAGATACAATCTAAAAGGAGAGCTATGCACAAAATGTTTTTACATGTGTAAAACTGATACCAGTGCATTCCTGTTACATACTTAAAGAAAACTCACACATAAAAAATAAATACTTTAAAAGAATAACTAACACATGAGGCTAAAGTCACTCACATAGGGTGCTTGTTTTTGGTGGAACTACATAAAAGTTCAAGACAAAAAGATACCAGCTCACCGTCAGTGTTCCACCCCTGGACGTGCTCGGACAGACTGGAAACGAGTCTCAGGTGATCCAACAAACGAAGAGGAAGTCCAGCTCCAGACCAGGTAAGTAGAAAAATATGAAAATAGCCTTTATTCAAATGCATTAAAACAGAGTCGCATGACATGATGTGTTGAAGTGAGGAAGGCTAACGCGTTTCGGAAAATTGTTCCTTAATCAAGGAATTAAGGAACAACTTTCCGAAACGCGTTAGCGCTTCCTCACTTCAACAACATCATGGTCATGTCGACTCTGTTTTAATGCATTTGAAATAAAGGCTATTTTCATATTTTTCTACTTACCTGCTCTGGAGCTGGACTTCCTCTTCGTTTGTTTACATAAAAAGTTCTACTAAATATAGGACCAGTTACATGCAATTGTATGCTTATATACTTGCTTACGTCTGCCTATGACTACCAGTATATAAAATGTGTACTTTTGGTAATGAGATTTGTACAGAACACTGAGGAAGGATACAATTAGGATAGCAGGATCCTGGTACATCTTGACTAAACATATGCCTGAAGGACACCATTTTAGAATATGTTTGGTCACTGAAATCTGGTAGCACATCGGTAATTGTATTAGCAAATTTCCCAATGTATACACCGAAAATGGACCAAAAATGTTGTAACTCACTTGTAAAAATAGATTTAGTCCTGGAACAAATGTGTTCAGACCAGTGAGCTCGCATGATTGTTGTCCAGCAAATAAAAATTATTATTCAATGGGACTAGGTTGGTGTAAAGAAGATAAAAAATAAACATTGCTTACCTACAGGTCCCCCGTCATTGCCTTTCCAGGGCTCTCCAGCGATCCACTCCTTTTGACTTCTTGCTTCGCTTCCCGACACACAGGTGAGGCTTGTGCTTCATTGAAGGTGAATCTCTCCTATGTTTTGGGACGAGAAGCTGTAAGTCAAGAGGAGCAGATTGCTGAGGAGCTCCACAGTAACAACATTGAAAGACCTGTAGGTAAATATAACAACCCCTTTAGCTTTGGAGAGCACAGCTATTTATGTGGGGCAAAAAGAACAAATTTCTCAGGGACCTTAGTCAAATTTAGAAAAAAAGAAACTCACTGACATGGTGTAAGATAGAAAGGGGACATGGGTAGGGGACCTAGATGCTCAGGAGTAAAGATAAGCTCCAAGCAGGCAGCCTTCATTGACTACAGACAGGGTGGGGAGGGAGGAGGGCTGAGCAGGGAGCATCTGCATGCTTACTCAGATAATTACATTACAACCAGCGGATTCTCTATACAGCAGACACAGGCTCTGACACAGAAACATTGCTTTTTTCTCCCCCTCCCTTCAAAGCTTGTTCCTGTGTTCTGCCATCAAATAAGAAGTGCAAACGGGGGGGCGTGGCCTGGCATGCTGGCGACAGGACGTGGGTAGCTGAGCTCCGCAGAAAAGGGAGAAAAGTGCATAAATATGGGACCCAAAAGAATTAAAAAGAATCCTAGAGACTCCTCTACCTGCAGGGATGATGAGATCCCCATCTCCAACTACTTTGCTCCGCTTGCGGGGCAGTTTCAGGACTCTGAGGACACCTCTCCTGAGCGGGCGCCATCTTGGAGACGGACGGGATCCACGCGCCACTCCACCGCAGCCTCGCGACAGGGAAGAAGGAGACGGTCTGCTGGGATGTCGGGAGCAGTCGTACACCCCGAGGCAGAAGACGGAGATGGGGCGGCAAAGTCGCAGCGGTCGCAGGGGAGCAGGAGACAGGCGGATGACGGAGCCCGCGCTTTGAAACGGCCCACGCCGGAGACACCTGGCGGGAAAATCCCGGCATCCATGAAATGCAGGCATGCTGCGGACGCCGCACCGAGCTCAAAGGAGCAGCAGGGAGCGCCGAGAAAGGGGCGTACTACTCACTGCGACCTATCACAGAGCGAGCCCCCTCTAATGCCGGCGCCAAACGGGGAGCGGCCATTTGGTGCAGAAGCCTGAACAGCAGATAACAACCCGAGCATGGGACTTAATGAAGGTCTGAACCCTTCTCCTCCAGCAGGACTGATATCGGGGGCTCCCGAATCGGTCCCGGAACCCATGGAGGACTTAATACTGACCCTGCAGACGCCGAGTTCCCCAGGGGACTGTATCATGGCACAGAAGGAGGCCAGATCACCTGGATCTTGGTCCAGCCATAGCTCCTCCGGAATCACTCCATCTTGTTCCCATACTACAGCTGTGACCCTTCCTGACCCACAGGCACGAGGGAGAGGGGCTACAGCTGACTGCATGCCCAGAGAAGAAGCCCTACTGGCCCTGAAGGGACATCCTGAATTGCAGGCACTACTGTCCTTGATTCCGGTTAAAAAGGATCTCACTGACATGGCGCAGGACCTTAAAACTGCGTGGAGACAGGACCTGCAGGTTGTCCAAGCTGATATCACCACTCTCCAGACCAAGGTGCACAATCTTGAACAGTTTCAAACCTCTGTACAACAGTCCATTGCGGACCTACAGTCCACAGTTGCACACCAGAAAATGGTTCATCAAAACCTTATAGATCACATGGATGACCTAGAAAATAGGAACAGACGAAATAACATTCGCATACGCGGCCTCCCAGAGTCGGTCACTGTCCAAGAATTACCCCAAACTCTCACTAAGTTCTTTAATTCTCTCCTGGGGAGAAGAGAGGAGGAGCATGTAGAACTGGACAGGGCGCATCGGGCACTAAGGCCACAAAGTCAGGATGATCAGCGTCCCCGTGACGTAATATGCAGAGTCCACTATTTTTCCCTGAAAGAATCTATTATGAAAAAAGCAAGATTTGCAAAAAATCTGGAATGGGATGGTGCGAAAATCTCAATTTTCCCGGACTTGTCCAGGCGCACACTGCGGCTCAGGCTCGCCCTTAAGCCGCTCCTCGCTATTCTGCAGTCCCATCATATCCCGTATAGATGGGGCTTCCCATTTTCGCTTCAAGTTCGCAGGGGAGATAGACTCTTTACTCTACATACCCCTGCAGACCTGCCGGATTTTCTATATAACCTGGATCTCCCGAATGTTGCTTTGCCAGAATGGGAATCCATGCTTATGGATTCAACCCCGGTTGGATTCCCCAGACCGGGCACACAGGACATAGCCCCTAGACAACGTGAAGCAGCTAAGCCCCAGAGGGTCCAAAAATTCTCTAGGAGGATAGGGGGTCCTG
>JAODAL010019941.1:0-70698 GCA_025379985.1 Phyllomedusa bahiana | reverse complement strand
CAAAATTAACTTTAAATTTACAATGCAACAATAGGGAATTAAAAGGGACAAAATGCTGCACGGGAGTCATAAAATTAAAAGTTTTTTTAATAAAATTTAAAAACAATTGGAGGATGAGAAGACAAAAACATCATAAATTTGAAAAACAATACTCCCACCAAATCAAAAAACTGAGCTGAAATTACCGCCCACAACCTAAAGAGGACGGGGGGGACTGTTTAGGGAAAAAAAAAAGGGGAAAAAGGGTTTTTTCTGACCCTGAATTTTTTCCCTTTTAAATATCTCCAAATTTTTTTCCCTTACTGGGGTCTTCCCACCTTTGGAAATTTTGGGAGGGCATATTGTTAGGTTATTTTGGGTTCCCTATTTTTCTTACTAATTTGCAAAAGGGCTGCACAATTGTCGTGAAAAAATTAGTCTCGACCATCGGGAAGATCGGGCTTTTAAAAGTTATTTGGTGTGGGGTTGCCCCCGCGGGGGACCATACCCTTTTAACATAAAAGGGCCCCCCAAAAGTTTTTGACTTAAAAAAGAGATCCGGTCCGACTTGTGCACAATTCCCCTTTATGCTTACAGGCTTTCCTGATTAAAAGCTAAACCCACAGTGCCCCCCTGTACTGTAACCCTCCTGCTCCATGGGGAAAACCCTCTAGGGGGCCCCTTTGAATATTTTGGGACTCTGGAATAGTACAGATCCCAAAAGGGAAAAAGACTTTTGTATAGTATTTTTCATTCATCTACATTTAGGGGGAAAATGGACCTAAAAGAATTAACTAAAACTGAGGGGGCCAAAGGAAATCAGCTTCCCCTTTTCGGAAACAAAAAATTAGCTCATTGGTGGGTTTCCCAAAAAGCAACACCACTGGGGGAAAGGAATAAAACCCTCCCTTGGTGGGCCCCCAATAGTTTTCTGCCTGGGGGGCCCAAGAATAACTCAAAACGGTGGGGGCCCAAGAAAAAAATTTTCCAGGGTTTGGACCCCAAAAATCATCCCCACTAGTGGGCCCCAAAAGACCCTTCTGCCTGGGGGGGACACAAGAATCAACTTCAACTGGTGGGACCCAAGAATCAATCCACTGGTGGGCCCCTTGAACCCAACTCCATGGGGGGCCCCAGGGAATTAACTACACTGGGGGGCCCCCTGAATCCCCTAAACTGGTGGGCCCAAGAATCAACCCCACTGGGGGGCCCAAAAAAATAAAACCCCACTGGTGGGCCCCATGAATCAACCCCCACTGGGGGGCCCCCAAGAATAAATCCACTGGGGGGCCCCCCAAAATCATTCCATTTGGTGGGCCCCAAGAATCTTCTCCACTGGGGGCCCCAAAAAATTTTCAACCCCACTGGTGGGCCCAAAAAACCCTCCATTTGGTGGGCCCCTTAAAACCAACCCCCTTGGGGGGGCCCATGAAAACAATTTCTTGGTGGCGCCAAAAAATAATTTTCCAAACGGGGGCCCCAAGGGAAATCATCTTAAATGGTGGGTCCCAAAAATTTCATCTCCCCTGGTGGGCCCAAAAATTTTAAACTCCACTGGGGGGCCCCAGGAACCCTTTCCCCACTGGGGGGCCCCCCAAGGACCCATCTCCATGGGGGACCCCTTTTAACCCTCTCCTGGGGTTTTCAAGAATAAGCTCTACTGGGGGGGCCAATAAAAATCAACCCTTCTGTTTGGGTAAAGGGAAACACCTCCCAAAGGGGGCCCCAATTTAAATTTTAAATTTTATTGGTGAGAAATTTTCCCAAAACGAAAAAAAAAAATTTTTAATTTAAAGCAGCTGGTATTCTACAAAATATAGCCTAAATTTTTACATATAATATAGGTACTGAAATGTGGGTTTAATTGGGGAACAAAGTTAGTTTCTCTTTGTGTTTGTGCTGTTGGTTCACAAAAAATGTTCCCGAAAAAAATGCTTTGAAATTTTTAAATAAGACAAACATTTAAAGGTTTAGATGAGGAACCGATCCACCCTGTTTTCTGCCCCCCCAAAAAAACAAAGGGATTAAAATTAAAGAAGCAACTGATGCGGGTTTGTAAAAAGGGAACATCCCGGTGTGATGAATCCTCGGTAGATTTTTTTTTTACATCTTAAGAGTAAAAACACATGAACTGAGGTTATTCCATCAGTGAAAAACTTAAAAAAAATTACCCCGGAAAAAAAAATTTTAACATTATTTTTAAGGAATTTGTAAATTTCTGAACAAATTTTCAAAGAGAAAAGTTCAGCAAAAAAATCTCATCGCTGTGATGGTGTTTTTAAAATTTAATTCAAAAGGTGAGAGACTCTCGGGGCCCAAAGGCCCAAAAAGCAAAAAAATTGTCTTCTACCCCCTGAAGAGTGAACGCCAAAGGGGAAAAAAAAAAGAAAATAAGGAAAAGCACATGAGCATTAAAATGCCCCTTTTGTACAAGAATTTTTAATTTCTTTAATACTGGGTCTCTTGTTAAAAAAATTAATACTAAAAATACTGCTCCCCCCATGAAAAAGAATATAACTATATAAAACCTTTTCCACTATGTACAAGAATTTTTAAAATGCTATTAAAACTGCCCCCATGTACAAGGTATAACCCAATTTTAATACTGCCCCCCATGGACAGGAATAAAACTACTATAAAAATGCTTTACTTTGACAAGAAAAATAATTTCTATAACACTGCCCCCCATGTACAAAAAATAAAATTTCCCATAATTTCTGCCCCCCAAATTTTTAGGAATTTTTAACTTTTATAATTCTGCTCCCCTATGTACAAGGGAAATAACTACTATAAAACTGCTTTACTATGTACAAGGGAATTTTAACTGCTTTTAATTTCTCCCCTATGTACAAGAAAATAACTAATTTAATACTGCCCCCCCTTTTTTACAGGAATTTTTAAAATATAAATACTGCTCAATATGTAAAAGAATATAAAATACATAACATGCCCCCCCTTTTTACAAGGAAAATAAATTTCTATTAAAAAACTGCCCCCCTATTTTACAGGAATATTTTTAAATTAATACTGCCACCTATGTACAAGAATATTAAAATACATAATACTGCTCTATGTACAAGGGAAAATAACTACCCATACTACTGCCCCCCATGTACAAGAATTTAATACTATACTAATGGCCCCCCATGGACAAGAATAAACTACCCATAATACTGTCTCTATGTACAAAAATTTTAAATACTTTTAAAAACTGCCCCCAAGTACAAAGAATATAAAATACTTAATACTTTCCCCCTATGTACAAGAATTAACTACTTTAAAACTGTCTCTATGTACAAGAAAATTAAAAACTATTTTAAAATGCTCTTATGTACAAGAATTAACTGCCTATTTAATGCTGCCCCCTATGTACAAGAATATAACTACTAAATAATGCTTTCCCATGTACAAAAAAGATAACTACTTTAATACTGCTCCCCATGTACAAAAATATAAAATACTTAATACTGCCTCCTATGTAAAAGAAAATAAATACTATATTACTCCCCCCTATGTACAAAAATTTTTAATACTATTTACTGCCTACTATGTAACCAAAAATTTAAAATACTATAATACGACCCTCTATTTTACAAAAAATAAAAACCTTTCTTATAATTTTTGCTCTATGTACAAGAATATTACCCCCCTTTTTAAAAATCCTCCCTTTTTACAAGAATATAACCCCCCCCCCTTACCCCCCTTTAATTTACCCCATTTGGGTTTCAAGAATTATTTAAAACTATATAACCCTGGGCGGCTGGGGTTCAAAAAATATAAATTTTCTATAATTTCTTTCCCCATGTACAAGAATTTTAACTACTATTAAAATGCCTATGTACCCAAGGGAAAATAAAATACTTTTTATTCTGAACCCCCCATGTACCGAATATAAATACTTTTAATTTTTGTCCCTATGTTTCAAGAATTTTAACTACCCATTTAAAATGCCCCTATGTACAAAGAAATAATTTCTATTAATTTTGTCCCCATGTACAAGAAAAATAAATACTATAAATTTTGTCCTATGTTCAGGGGAAAATTTTAAATACTTTAATTTTGCTCCCTATGTCAAGAATAAAAACTACTATAATACTGCTCCCATGTACAAGAATAAATTTCTTAATTTCTGCTCTATGTTTCAAGGTTTTAACTAATATAAAAAACTGTTCTTGTTTAAGAATTTATCCTAATTTAATTTCTGCCCCCTATTTAAAGTAATTAAACTTTATAATACTGCCCCCTTTTTACAAGGGAAAATTTTAAAAAAATATATACTGGCCTATTTTTACAGGAATTTAACTATTTTAATACTGCTCCCCATGTACAAGAATTTAATATTAAAAACTTCTCCTATGTAAAGAATTTAATACTATAATACTGCTCCTAAGGTTTCAAGAATTTAAATACTATAATACCCCTTCTAAGTACAAGAATATACCTTCTATAATTCTGCCCCTATGTACAAAAAATATAATTTTCTTTTAATTTTCTGCCCCCCTTTAATATTAAAAAACCTTAAAATTTTTAATTTTCTGCTCCCATGTACAAGAATATAACTACTTTAATACTGCCCCCTATGTTTCAATAATTAATAACTATAATACTGTCCCCTATGTTTAAAAAAAAATAAATACCCATAGTACTGCTCCCCCCTGTTTCAAAAAATAACCCACTATTTTACTGTCCCTTTGTTTCAAGAATATAAAAAACTATAATACTCCCCCTATATACAAGAATATAACTACTTTTTTAATACTGGGCCCCCCCTGTACAAAAAAATATAACTACTATTACTGCCCCCTATGTTTCAAAAAATATAAACATAATATTTAAAACTGTCCCCCATGTTCAAGAATTTTTAACTATATTTAAAACTGGTCCTATGTACAAAGGGAAAATAAATATATTTACTTTCCTATGTAAAAAATTATAAATATATAAAACTGCACCTTGTTAAAAGAAATAAATTTCTTTTATACTGTCCTTTTGTCAAGGGAAAATAAAAAACTATAATGCTGCCCCCTATGTAAAAAGGAAATATAAAAATATAATACTGCCCCCCTGTAAAAAGAATATAGCTATATAATACTGCTCCTATGGGCAAAAAATAACTACTATAATTCTGCTCCTATGTTCAAGAAAATAAATACTTAATAAAGAACCCATGTACAAAAATATAATAAATTAAAAATAAGTCCTATGTAAAGGATATAACTACTATAATGTGCCCCTATGTACAAAAAAAAATAACTATTATAATATGCTTACCCCCGTACAAGAATATAACTAATATAATTTCTGCCCCCTATGTAAAAAGAAAATTTTAAATTCCCATAATTTCTGCTCCCCTTTTTACGGAATATAAAATTCTATAATACTGTTTCCCCATGTAAAAAGAAATAACTACTATAAACTGAAAACCCATGTACAAGAATTTAATACTTTTTAATTATTTTTTTTTTTGCCCATGTACAGAATTTTAACTACTATTATACTGCTCCTATGTATGAGATATAAATACTTAATAAATGCCCCTATTTTCAAGAATATAATACTAATAATTGGGTTTTATGTTCCCAAAAATATAAAATATATAATAACTTGCCCCCCTTTTTCAAGAAAAATAAATAATATAATACTGCCCCAAGTACAAGAATTTAGCTACTATAAAACTTTCTTCCTATTTTACAAAAAATTTTAACTACCTATAATAATGAAACCCATGTAAAAAATAAAATACTTTTTAAAACTGTTTTAGTTTAAGAATAAAACTTCTTAAAACCGCCCCCTTGTTCCCAAAAATTTTTAAAATATTTAAACCCCCCTTGTAAAGAATTTTAACTACTATAATACTTTCCCCCCTTTGGGACAATAATATAAATTCTTTAATACTGCCCCTATGTACAAGAATTTAACTACTATAATACTGCCTCCCATGTACAAGAATATAGCTACTATAATTTTGTCCCATGTACCCGAATATTTAAAAATTTTAATATTTTCACCTTGTTATAAGGGGAAAAAAACTACTATTAAAACTGGGTCCTATGTTCAAGAAAAATAACTACTATTTAAAAAAATGCCCCTATGGGTTTGTTTTTAAATACTTTAATACTGCCCCTTTTTTAAAAGGGGTTTTTAAATATTATAATTTCGCCCCCCCATGTACAAGAATATAAACCTTTAATACTGCCCCCTTTTTTACAAAGGGAAAATTTGCTACTATAATACTGCTCCTATGTTTCAATGATATAAATACTATAATACTGCCCTTTGTAAAGAAAAATAACTAATAATATGCCCTTGTTTCAAGGAAAATAACTACTATAATTAAAGCACCTTTTGACCCAAAAATATAAAAACGCTCCCAAGGGACAAAAATATAAATAAATATAATACTGCCCCCCCGTAAAAGAATTAATACTATTTTTTGCCCCTATGTAAAAATTTTAACTAAATTTCCTTGCCCCTTATGTACAAGAATTTTAATAAACCCTTTTACTGCCCCCATGTAAAAGAAATAACTTTCTATAATAACCCCCCCCTTTTGTACAAAGGTTTTCAATATTTTTAAAAATGCTTTTATATGTACCAAAGAATTAATAATTATTAAAGCCTCCCATGTACAAGGAAAAATAGCTACTATAAAAATGCTCTTTGTACAAGAATATAAATACTATAATATTTTTACCTATGTTTCAAGAAAAATAACTACTATAAAAACTGCTTCCCATGTACAAGAATTTTAAATACTTAATTTTGCCCCTATGTAAAAGAATTTTAATTTCAAAAATACTGCCCCTTTGGGGACAAAAAATATAACTATTATTTAAAAATGCCCCCTATGTACAAGAAAATTTTAAAATACTATAAAAATGCCCCCTTTGTACCAAAAATATAGTTTCTATAATACTGTCCTATGTTTCAAGATATAACTACTATAATACTTTCCCCCTTTTTAAAGAAATATAAACTTTTTATTAAAATGCTCCCAAAGTAAAAAATATAACTCTATAATTTTGCAACCCATGGGACCCAAAAAAAAAATATAACCCCTGCTCCCATGTACAAGAAATTTAATACTATTTTAAAATGCCCCTTTGTAAAAAAAAAAAAAACTACTATATTATGCCCCTATGGGAAAAAAATATAAATACTATAAAATGCCCTTATGTAACCCAAAAATTAACTAACCCTAAAACTGCCCTATGTACAAAAATAATTTTTCTATTTTACCCCCCCCCCTTATGTTTCAGGAATAAAAAAATTTATAAAACTTTCTTCATATGTACAAGGAAAAAAATACTATAATACTGCTCCCTATGTACAAGGATATAAACTACTTTTAAAACTGGGCCCTATGTAAGGGAATTTTTAAAAATACCCATTTAAAACTGCCCCCTATGTTAAGAATATAACTACTTAATTTTCTGGGTCCCATGTACCAAAAATATAACTACTATTAAAATGCTGCTATGTACAAGGGAATTTTAAATCTATAATACTGCCCTCTATGTACAAGAATATAAATACTATAATATGCCCTCTTTGTACAAGAACTTAACTACTTTAATACTCCCTTTGTTCAAGAATATAATATTATAATATGCCCCTATGTTTCAAGAAATTTTAATACTATAATACTGCCCCCTTTTTGTCAAGAATATAACTACTATAAAACTGCCCCCCTTTTACAAAAAAATTTAACTTTCTATAATACTGCCCCCTATGTCAAGAATATATCTTCTATAAAACTGCCCCCCTAGGGACAAAAATATAACTAAATATAAATTTCCCGTCCCCATGTTTTTAAAAATTTACTACATAATGCTTTCCCCCCCATGTAAAGAATTTAACTAATATAAAAAATGCTCCCCATGTTCAAGAATTTAAATAAATATAATTTTTGTCCCTTGTACAAAAATATTAAAATACTATAAAAACTGGGCCCCCCATGTACAAGAATATATTTTTCTTTAATATGCACCCATATACAAGAATTTAACTACTATAATTATGCCCCCCTTTTGTACAAGGGGGAAAATTTTAAATATACAATACTGCCCCTATGTACAAGAATTTTAAATACTATAATAATGCCCCTTTGTACAAGAATTTTAAATACTATAATCTGCCCCCTATTTTACAAGAAATTTTCTACTATAAAAAATGCACCCATATAAAAGAATTTTTAAAATATATTAAAACTGGGTTTCCCTAGGGACAAAAATATAACTACTATTATACTGCATCCACGTACAACACAACTCTCAATCACTTTTGCCCTGCTATGAATGTGAGCGGATGCGTTGTCCTCCAGTGTTGCCCCCGGTCGTCCTCCTATGGGGGCGGTATTACCAGGTTTGTGCACATTTTGTGGATTCCTCGTGCGACGCTGAAGATTATAGAGTTGGGTTTAATCATTTCTTATTCTGATCTGGGGGAAATGACGCGGCAGTAATGTCTCAGTAATGACACAATTTCATGTCCAGGCTGGGGTCAGTGGCAGCGGGTGTCAGCAGTCTCTGAATAGACAGGTTATAATGTGTCCTATTATAATTGCAACATATGGTAATGGGACGTTCGATAGGATTCTCAGTCAGGACCGGACGCAGAGGGCGGACTTGCAGTCCCATGTAAATATCAGCATTATCACATACAGAGTTTAGGACAGAATTTTGTCAGAATGACTGAGCAAGTTCACAGAGAGTTAATAAAAAGACACATAATGGGTGTAAAGTCCAATCTATTGACCCCTTAATGACCGCTCACTGTTTCTGGACGGTGGCGGCAGTGCATGCTCTCTATCTGCACTGATGCCAAAAGACGTCGCTGCCCACAGAGGGGTCCGCGGCTCCCCGCTGTAGTGAACACCTGGGAAGCCTCCAATCTCTGGCATTTAACCCTTTGATTGCGGTGGTCCGTGACTGTGGCATCCTCAAAGTGGATTTCCTGCTCCATCGGGTGATCGGGACTCCCAGTTCCTGGTGGAGCCTGTGGAATATCTATACAGACAGCCCTGGGAACCTAGAGTAGCCCCAGTGCTGTCTGTATAGTAATCCTGCTGTCAGGGCACAGTGTGTGTTACCCAAACAGCAGCCTAAGTGATACTGACAACAAAAGGTGTAGGATGAACAATATAGAGTATACAGGAAAATTAAAATGATTAGATACAAGTGATGTAAGGTATTAGTATACAGGAGTGTAATGTATTTTGCATAGAGGGTTTTACAGGGAGTGTAATGTATTGATACAGGAGTGTAATGTATTAGTATACAGGAGTGTAATGTATTAGCATAGAGAGTAACAGGAGTGAAATTTGTTTTAGCATACAGGAGTTGATGTATAAGCATACGGGAGTTCAGGAGTGAAATTTATTACATACAGGAAAATACGGAGTGTAATTATGAGTAACAGGAGGGTAATTATAAGCATACAAGTATACGGGATGTAATGTATTAGCATACAGGAGTATACGGAGGTAATGTATTACATACAGGGATAAAATTTAAAAGTGATTTGCAAAACAGGAGTTAAAAGGGAGTTCATGTATTAACAGCGGAGTATAGGGGATAAAAATGATTAGTAATACAAAGGGAAAAGTGTAATGTTTTTGCAAAGGAGTATCAGGAGTTATGTATTTAAATAAGGAGTTACAAGAAAAATGTATTTAAAACATCGGTATAAGGGTAATGATTAGATACAGGGTGTAATTTTTTGCAACAGGGTAAAAAGATTTAAATTATTAATAATTTGTGTAAAATATTAGATACAGGAAACAGGAGTATGTATACATACAAGGGGTAATTTTAGCTAAGGATAAACAGGGTGTAATGTATCTATGAGTATACAGATGTATGTATTGGCTAAGGATATAAAAAGTTAATGTATTAGCAAAGGGGAGTATAAGGATTAATGTATTGATAAGGAGTTACCAAAGTGTAATGTATAAACAGGGTATCGGGTTAATGTAAAAGATAGGAGTTTAAATTGAAGGTTATTAAATAGGGGGTAAAGGAAAAGGTAATGATTTGAGCATACAGGATATACGAGTTTATGTTTAGCATATATGAGAATACAGGAGTATAATGTATAGACACTATAGGAGTATACAGGATTGTAATGTATTAGCTATATGATGAGTTCTACGGAGCTGTAATGTATTAGTCATACAGGAGTGTAATGTATTAGTATACAGGAGTCGTCCGTGTATAATAGAGGAGCTATACAGGAGTTAATTTGTATTAGCATCAGGAGTGTGATGTATAAGTTCTCAGGAGTAATACCAGGGGAGTGTAATATTATAGCAGACATGGAAAATACAGGAGTGTGAATGTATTAGTTACAGGGAAGGTATGTTAAAGCATACAGTGATATAAACAGAGTGTAATGTATTGAGCATACAGAGTATACAGGAGTGTAATGTATTAGCATACGGGTGAAGTATAGCAGAGTGTAATGTATTTGCATACAGGAGTATACAAGGAGTATATGTATTACATGCAGGAGTGAATGTAATGATTAGTATACAGGAGTGTAATGTATTAGCATACAGGAGTAATACAGGAGTGTATGTATTGCATACAGAGAGTATAACAAAGAGTTCATGTATTAGACATGCAGGTTAAGTACGGAGTGTAATGCATTAGTATACAGGAGTGTAATGTATTAGCATACAGGAGTATACAAGAGTGTAATGTATTAGCATACAGGTGTGTAATATATTAGCATACAGGTGTATACAGGAGTATAATGTATTAGCATACAGGAGTGTAATATATTAGCATACAGGAGTATACAGGAGTGTAATGTATGAGCATACATGAGTATACATAAGTGTAATGTATTAGCATATAGGAGTATACAGTAGTGTAATGTATTAGCATATAGGAGTATACAGGATTGTAATGTATTAGCATACAGGAGTATACAGAAGTGTAATGTATTAGCATACAGGTGTATACAGGAGTATAATGTATTAGCATATAGGAGTATACAGGAGTGTAATGTATTAGCATACAGGAGTATACAGGAGTGTAATGTATGAGCATACAGGAGTATACAGGAGTTTAATGTATTAGCATATAGGAGTATACAGGAGTATAATGTATTAGCATATAGGAGTATACAGGATTGTAATGTATTAGTACACAGGAGTATACAGGAGTGTAATGTATTAGCATCCAGGTGTATACAGGAGTGTAATGTATTAGCATATAGGAGTATACAGGATTGTAATGTATTAGCATACAGGAGTATACAAAAGTGTAATATATTAGCATACAGGTGTGTAATATATTAGCATACAGGTGTATACAGGAGTGTAATGTATTAGTATATAAGAGTGTAATGTATTAGCATACAGGCATATACAGGAGTTTGCTTATACATTACTAAGTGTAAACAATAGCTTACAATAGTGAACTCTGAATGGGATTAGAAGAAAAAATATAAAAAACATAAATAAATTGGGAAAAATATCTAATAAAATGAAAAAAAAATTATAATTAAATTATTGTGCATACATTACACCAACACAAAAAATACACCTATTATGTATCCACACGACCACAGCAACCTGTAGAATTCATCTATTGGTTTATTTAGTGTGAAATAATAATGTTGTAAAAAATAATATAAAAAAAACAAATAAAAAAATACACTTTATGTTGATGTTGCAAAAACAAACAAAAAAATCTGTAGTAATATATACAGTACTTATATTTAAACTAAGCCCCGAAAACTACAAATTCTCCCGCATAAAAGAAGTCCTGGCTAGCTAAAAAAATAAAAAAGCTACGCAGGTTGAAATGCAAGGCGACAAAAACTGAAAAAAATTAGCTGTGTCATTAAGGCCTTCTCAGGCCCGGTGTTTGAGGAGTTAAAACATCACCTTTATTTATCCCATACAGCAACAACAGAGAAGATGGAAAGAGACTGGTTCTGTGTCTCAGAGATGAACGTGCTTTGGTCCAACATGTGCATATCAACCCAAGAACAAAAGCAAAAAAACTTGTGAAGTTTCTGGCAGAAGCTGGTAAGATTGTGTCATTATCCACAGTGAAACGAGTCCTGTATCAACATGGGCTGAAAGGACGCTCTGCCAGGAAGAAGCCATTACTCCAAATGAAACATAGAAAAGCCAGACTAATGTTTGCAAATGCACAGGAACAAAGACCTACATTTTTGGAGACATTTCCTGTGATCTGACGAAACTAAGACTGAACTGTTTATCCATAATGACAATCGTTACGTTTGTAAGAAAAAGGGAGAAGCTTGGAAGCCTAAGAACACCATCCTACTTGTGACACATGGGGGTGGCAGCATCGTGTTGTGGGGTTGTTTTGCTGCAGGAGGGACTGGTGCACTTCACAAAATAGATGGCATCATGAGGAAGGAAGATTATGTGGCAATTCTGAAGCAACACCTCAAGACATCAGCCAGGATGTTACAGCTTGGGTGAAAACAGGTCTTCCAAATGTACAATGACCCGAAGCTACTGCCAAAAACGGGGTCAAAAAAGGGCTTCGGGGAAAACCCAAAAGTCTATTTTTTTGGAGGGGGCCCGGGCAAAAAAAAAGCCCTGATCTCAATCCAAATTGGGAAAATTTTAAGGGGAAAGGGCCCTGAAAAGGCCGAGCGACAAGACGCCCCCCAAAACATGGTCAGGGGACCCCATTCTGTCAGGGGGAAGGGGGCCCAAAATTCCCCCAAAACCCTATTGTAAAAAGTTTGTGGAAGGATCCAAATTTTTAAACCCAAGCCCCTACAGTTTAAGGTAAAACCCAAACCAAAAATACTAATGAAAGGGGGGAAAACTTCTGACTTTTACAGAAATTTAAAAAAAAAAACGCCTTTTTAAAAATTCCCCCCCCATTATTCTTCATTTGGGAATAAAAATAAATTTGGGTTTTCCCTAATTGACCAAAAAAGGGGGAAGTTTATTCTGATTTCATGTCAGAGAGAGAAAAAATCTGCAGTTTTGGGTTTTTAAAATATAGGGGAGGGAGAAACCGCAAAAGGGGCTTATATAAAGGGGGGGGAAAAAAACCTGCAGAGGGGGGCTTTAAAAAGGGGAGAAAAAAAACCTGCAGATGTGGCTTTATAAAAGGGGGGGGAAAAACCCCTGCAGATGGGGCTTTATAAAGGGGGGGAAAAAAAAACCTGCAGATGGGCTTTAAATAGGGGGAGGGAAAAACCCTTGCAGATGTGGGCTTTAAAATAAGGGGGGGGAAAATTTGGCTGGTTTCAAATGAAACCTATTCCCTCCAATCAAATTCTATACATCCATATATCTAATATCTCTATATCTGTCACAATTTTTCTGAAATTTTTTTGCCAAAATTCAAATGAGGCCGACCCAAAGTGCATCGCTTAGTTTCAGATTGAATGTGTAAGCCATGTACTGAGGTGGGCTCCCTAGAATACAGCGAATTTAAACGAACGGGGGAAAGCCCCTCCAAAAACCTTTTTTCAAACCAAATTTTTTTAACTTTACTGAACTTTAAAAAAAAAATGTACTCGATAATCCCCCCAAAACACATGCACAAAGTGTGAGCAAGGCCCCTGGCTACACTGCCCCACCGGGGGAAAGTATGGTTCCCCCATACACAATACTTTTACCTACCAAACGGCCCTGGGAAAGGCCCGACTGTTATTTACCTATTAAACCTTATACAACTTTAAAATTGTTTGGGGAACGGGTTCGAGGGCGCTCGGGGGTGCAGCACAACGGGCTTAAAACCCTTTAACAATTATACCCACTATTCCCAAAACATGGGATAACAAACAAGTTTAAAAACAAGGTTGCAGTCTAACAGCACGGGATTTCGAATTTTCCCTTCAATGTCCTTAATCATAACTTTTCCTAAATCGTCATTTTAGGGCCCTGACAAAAACCGGGCCGGTAATAGTTTTGGGGTTTAACCTGGGGCGGGGATAAAAACCGGTCAAACCCATGCTCCAGAATGAGGGTCTCCTCTGTCAGAGTCTGATATACAAGATGGCGGTCACTCCTCTCTGTTTCTGGATCCTGGCACAGTGTCTGTTCTGTCTCCGTGTTTTCCCCCTTCCCCAACAGCTTTAAAATGCAGGCAAAGAACTCTCCTTTGCCAACGGGGCCCCGGGGTCACCATTATTGGATTCAAAAAGGGGCAGGAGAACAGACAGAATCGTGCTCAATGGGGTGTCCTCTTTTGTCATCTCCCCTTTTTTCCAATTTTCCGCTCTGTAAAATGGCTGCTTTTTTCACAGTCTCTCGGTTACAAGACACACAAATCATTTGGGCTTAACATATTTTTAAAACATAGGTTAACTTTTTGGCCAAACACAAAAATGAAACGGGACTTTTTTGGGAAATCACAAATTTAAACACAAAAAATTTCCCACTGAATAAACACAAGGAGGCTGTTCCACCATCCCACAAATGTGACTTTAGCTTGAATCTGAAGCACAACACTATTTGCAGATTCCCTCTCCTCCCTCAACTTTTTGTGACCAGGTTCATGTGACATGTCCTTAAAATGAGGACCGCTGGTTGAATTTTTGGGGGTACCAAAAATTTGGAAAAAAAAGGGTTTTTGGGGCCACCAAATGGGGTTGATTCTTTGGGCCCACCCCGTGGGGAAAGATTCCCGGGCCCCCCGTGGAGGTTGGGTTCCTTGGGCCCACCAGTAGAGGGTAATTCTTTGGGGCCCCCCTCATGGAGATTATTTTGGGGGCCCCCAATTGGGGAAAGATTCTTGGGGGCCCACCAGTGGGGTAGGTTTTTTGGTACAACCCTTTATTCTTTGGGGGGCCCCCCAGTGGAGTTGATTTTTTTGGGGCCCAAACCCCGGAGTTTTTAAAATTTTTGGGCCCAAGAGTGGGGATCATTCTTGGCCCCCAAGAAGAGTGGAAATTTTTTGGGGCCCCCCAATGGGGGTTCCCGTCTTTTTGGGCCCCCCCAGTGCAGTTCTTTCCCCGGGACCCCTAAACCCAAAGAAGTTTCCAAATCTTGTGGCCACTAGTGTTTTTTGATTTTATTGGGAAAACCAAAGGGGGAAGATTTTTGGGGCCACCCGTGAAGATGATTCTTGTGGCCTCCAGTGGTTCAGTTTTTGGGGTCCACCCCTTGGGGGGTTTGATTCCATGAGGAACACCCCGTGGAAAATTTTATTCCCCTTTTTAAACCACCCCTTGGGAGTTTATTCTTTGGGCCCACCGGGGGTGATAATTCTTGAGGCTTCAAAAAAACAATAGAAGGAACCAAAATTTTTTGCAAAAAAAGCATTTGTCC
This sequence comes from Phyllomedusa bahiana, assembly GCA_025379985.1. NCBI lineage: Eukaryota > Metazoa > Chordata > Amphibia > Anura > Hylidae > Phyllomedusa > Phyllomedusa bahiana. Next base: position 55,439 of record JAODAL010019941.1, on the reverse strand, counting down.
ATAAATTTATTGCAATATCCTACAAACTGTAGCAAAAATATATTTTTAAACACATAAAATTTAAGACTTTTGGCTTCATGCCTTTAAAAGGTACAATTACCTGGGGTATAACGGGTGCTAGCGCAATAGTGAGGGGACTGCTCGGGCCCGTCCGGGACACTCAAGATGCAACGTTTTGAGAAACTCCGCCCCCTTTCTCCCACGATTCTTTTACCCCAAAAAGGGGGTAGACCTGAAAAAGTTTTTTTCTTGATGTACGGCCCCGGGGTCCCCACACTCCTACTATTGCGCAAACAGCGCTTTTACTCCAGTAATTTAAACCCTTTTTAAAAGCAAAGCATGCCGAAAATCTTCAAATTTTAAGCTATATAAAAATACTTTTTCTACATTTTTGTCCCGGGTATTTAATAAATATTTAAATAACTAAATTTTCTGAAAATTGGTTTTCCTTTTATTTTTTGTTTTAAGCTTTTAGGCACTAAAAAGGGTCCAAAAGAAAACCCCGGATAAGGCAAACCCTGGAAAGACATGCAATATCCAAATAGCGGTTAAAAGGATTAAAATAAGATAATTCCCTTTAGGCCCAACAGGGGAGCAATTCTTGGGCCCAACCCTTTGGGGTTGATTCTCAGGGCCCCCCATGGAAAAGATTCTTTGGGGCCCCCCACGAAGTTATTCTTAGGCCCACCAGTATGAAAATTCTTTTTTCCCCCCCAAGGGGGGTGGAATTATTTTTGGGGGCCCCCCCGGTAGTTCATTCTTTGGGGCCCCCCCAGTGGGTTTTTGGGTTCATTTGGGGAACCCCCAATGGAGAAGAAAAATTGGAAAAAAACCGTGGTTTTATTAAATGGGAAACAGCAGTAAGTGATTCTTGGGGCCTTCCCCACCAGGGATTATTCTTGGGGTCCCCACCCGTGGGGATGATTCCTGGGGGTCCACCAGTGGAGATGATTCTTTTTTGGGGGCCCCCCCCATTTGGGGGTTGATTCTTTTTTGGGGGGCCCCCAGTGGGGGATGATTCTTGGGGCCACCTTTTGGATAAATTTTTGGGGGGCCATGGGGGGATATTCTTGGAAACACCAAGAAAGGGTTAATTTTTGGGGGGACCTTGATTGATTTTTGGAGGGCCCCCAGTGAGGCGATTTTTGAGGGCACCAGTGGAGGGGTGGGTTCCGGGGTCACCCTTTGGAGTTTTATTTTTGTGTTCCACCCTTTGGGGAAAGAAATTCCCTTTGGGGGCCACCAGGTTTAGATTTTAATTTTTTTTGGGGCCCCCCAGTGGAGATATTCTTGGGGGCCACCATGGAAAATATTCTTGGGGTCTCCAGTGAAAATGATTCAAGGGGCCACCTGGAAATTGATTTATGGAGCCCCCCAGGAGGGGATTCTTTTGGGCCCCCAGTGGGGAAAGATTCTTGGGGTCCCCAGTGGGTTTTATTTTTTGTTTCCACCATTTGGGGAAAGATTCTTGGGGGCCAACCCGTGGAGATGATTCTTGGGGGGCCCCCAAAGGGGGTTTAATTTTTTGGGGGGCCACCAGTGGAAGGGTTTATTTTTTGGGATCATCCAGTTTAAAATGATTCTTTTGGGGGCCCCCAGTGGGGTTAATTCTTGGGGCCACCAGGGGGAGGGGATTCTTGAGGTCACCCTGGGGGATGAATTTTTGTGTTCCACCCCAGGGGAGATTATTTTTTTTGGGGGGGCCCCCAGTGGGGGGATGATACCTTTGGGGCCCCACCAGTGGAGATGAAACCCCTTTGGGGGCCCCCATTTTAGATGATTCTTGGAGTCACCAGGGAGTTGATTCTTTGGGGCCCACCGCTGGAGTTTTTCTTGGGGCCACCATGGAGGTTTGGGTTCTTGGGGCCAAACCCGTGGAAATTGAAAGCTTGGGGGGCCCCCCCCTACACTAAATGCACATGGGTTTTTTTGGGGTTCTTCCCTCTTTTTTATGCCTTTGCCCCCTTTCTGCCCTGCCCAGGGGCCCCCGCATACCCGGATTTCCCCCCAGGGTTTCCCTTCTAACCCGGACTCCTTTTTTGTTGGGGCTCTTCTTGTCCCCCCTTTGACTTTTGTTTTTCGGGTCGGCGTCCCCTTTACATTTCCCCTTTTGATACATTGACCCCCATGGTGTTTGGGGTTTTGCGCTCCTCATTAGCATTCAGCCTGACAGTGTTTGTATTGACACAAGTTCCATTGAGATGATTGGTGATGGAAGGCAGGAGTGTAACACCGCCGCCCTGGCCAGCCCCAAAATTTAATCCCCCATATTTAAAACTTCAGAGATGAGGAGACAACTCAGGGGGGTCGTTTCCGCCGCCAATTTAACATACACACCCCGCGCCCTCTCATTCGGGCTTTTTAAGGGCTTTAAAAAAATTTTGTTTTTTTTTAAATAAACAAAAATTTCAAAAATGTAAGAAAAAAAAAACAATGAATGTAAATGCGCGGAATAAACCTGTCCCGGACCCCTGGAAAAAACTTAATTAATTTTACACGGTCTTTTTTAATTATCACTGGAAAAAGGTTTTTTGGAAAAAAAAGCTTTTTTTCCGACAGGCCGGGGGCATCAATATTTGATGAAGCTGTTTGGCCCCTAAATTCAATTGGCCGAATGAAAGGCAGAAGTAATCAACGGAAGGGTTCCCCGGGCCCCCACAAACTTTTTTCTTCAGAAATCAATTTCCAACAAAATTACTTCTGATATCATCGAGTAAACAGTGAGGCCGGTAAAGATTGATGTCACTCTACTTATGGACTATCAACCTGTGTTATGCTCCGATCACATCCAAAGCTGCATCTATCAGTTTGCCCTCTGTACTTATAGACTATTAACCTGTGTTATACTCCGATTACATCCAAAGCTGCATCTATCAGTTTGCCCTCTGTTCTTATAGACTATTAACCTGTGTTATACTCCGATTACATCCAAAGCTGCATCTATCAGTTTGCCCTCTGTACTTTACGTATAGACTATCAACCTGTGTTATGCTCCAATTACATTCAAAGCTGAATCTATCAGTTTGCCCTCTGTACTTTACGTATAGACTATCAACCTGTGTTATGCTCCAATTACATCCAAAGCTGCATCTATCAGTTTGCCCTCTTTATGTATGGACTATCAACCTGTGTTGTACTCCGATCACATCCAAAGCTGAATCTATCAGTTTGCCCCTGTACTTATAGACTATTAACCTGTGTTATACTCCGATCACATCCAAAGCTGCATCTATCAGTTTGCCCTCTTTAATTATAGACTATCAACCTGTGTTATACTTCGATCACATCAAAAGCTGCATCTATCAGTTTGCCCTCTGTACTTTATGTATAGACTAACAACCTGTGTTATGCTCCGATCACATCCAAAGCTGCATCTATCAGTTTGCCCTCTGTACTTTACTTATAGACTATCAACCTGTGTTATACTCCGATCACATCCAAAGCTGCATCTATCAGTTTGCCCTCTGTACTTTACGTATATAGACTATTAACATATGTTATACTCCAATCCCATCCAAAGCTGCATCTGTCAGTTTGCCCTCTTTACTTTACTTATTGAGCAACATCCTTTCTTATACTCCAATCACATCCAAAGCTGCATCCCTCAGTCTTTCGTCTTTGCTTTATTTACAGAGCAACATCCTTTCTTATACTCTACTCACATCCAAAGCCGTATCTACATTTTCCCTTCTTTGCTCTTTTTATGGACAAACATCTTTTTGTATACTCCAATCACATCCAGAGCTGCATACTTTAGCTTATATTCTTGTCATATTCAAATATCCATTCCTAGCTCTGGATTCTTTGATTTACAAGTAGAGTAATATCTTGTTTTAAACTCCTGTCACATCCAGAGCTGCAGCCTTTGATTCATTTTTGTTTTTCTTATGAAGTAGCAGAATAGAACTGTTTTTACTCTTGTTACATCCAGATCTGATCCGTCATTTAATCTTTTTTCCTATACTCCAATCACTTCCAGAGCTGCATCTGTTGTTTACTCTCTTTGTTTTCCTTATGGAGCAACATCTTTTCTTCTACTCCAATCACACTGAGAGCTGCATCCTTGAGCTTTTATTCTTGTTGCATCCAAAGATTCATCAGTAATTCCGCATTCTTTGCTTTACTTGTGGGCCAATTTGCCGTATGCTCCTATCACATGCAGAGCTGTAGCCGCGGCCATGTGGGTCACCCACCCCTGATGCCGGCGCAGTCAGCTTCAGATGCATTATTCATGGCTCCGGAGTCATCGCCGTCACCTCCATGCTGCGGCCGCTGCGGACAGATTGTTAATGTGTCCTGATAACGCGGCGAGCTGGGTGTAAACACAGGAGATAAAAAGTTTACACACAATCTCATCAACAACCGCTCCGCAGCCGCACAACATTCATTGGAAATTGGAAAATCTTGTGGCTGGAGAGTAAAATCCGATCATAGATTGCTGATCAGAGACCCAAAAGTACGATCTGTGGAAATAAAAAAACACAAGGATTTAACTTCCAAATGTTCATCGGGAGGTGACCCCGCCCGGGTCTACAAAGATGTGTGACCGTATAGCTACATTGTATCAATATAATCTACTAAAATCCTATCCTATACATTGTATCAATCTAATCTACTCCAATCCCATCCTATACATTGTATCAATCTAATCTACTCCAATCCCATCCTATACATTGTATCAATCTAATCTACTCCAATCCCATCCTATACATTGTATCAATCTAATGTTCTCCAATCCCAGCCTATACATTGTATGAATCTAATGTTCTCCAATCCCAGCCTATACATTGTATCAATCTAATCTACTCCAATCCCATCCTATACATTATATGAATCTAATGTTCTCCAATCCCATCCTATACATTGTATCAATCTAATCTACTCCAATCCCATCCTATACATTATATGAATCTAATGTTTTTCCAAATCCCATCCTATACATTGTTTTCAATCTATTTTACTCGAATCCCATCCTATACATTATATGAATCAATGTTCTTTCCCAAACCTATCCTATACATTGTATCAATCTAATCTACTCCAATCCCATCCTATACTTTTGTATCAATCTCATCTACTCCAATCCCATCCTATACATTGTATCAATATAATCTACTAAAATCCTATCCTATACATTGTATCAATATAATCTACTCCAATCCCATCCTATACATTGTAATTCCAATATAATCCTACTCCAACCCATCCTATACATTTATCAATCTAAATCTACTCCGGAATCCCGATCCTATACATTATATGAATCTTATGTTCTCCAATCCCATCATTTACATTGTATCAATCTAATCTACTCCAATCCCATCCTATACATTATATGAATCTAATGTTCTCCAATCCCATCCTATACATTGTATCAATCTCATCTACTCTAATCCCAGCCTATACATTGTATCAATCTAATCTACTCTAATCCCATCCTATACTTTGTATCAATCTCATCTACTCTAATCCCAGCCTATACATTGTATCAATCTAATCTACTCCAATCCCATCCTATACATTGTATCAATCTAATCTACTCCAATCCCATCCTATGTGATTGTGTAGCTACTTTGTATCAATCTAATGTCTTCCAATCCAATCCTATGTGACTATGTAGCTACATTGTATCAATATAATCTATTCCAATCCCATTTTATACATTATATCAATATAATCTACTACAATCCCATCCTATCTGATTACGTAGCTACATTGTATCAATCTAATGTTCTCCAATCCCATGTGACCGTGTAACTACATTGTATAAATCCAATATCCCCCTCCACCCACATACTATATCCTCCTCCACCCACATACAATATCCTCCTCCACCCACATACAATATCCCGCCATACCACCCACATACCCATATCCCCCTCCACCCACATTACAATACCCCTCCACCCACGCGAGCCAATATCCCCCTCCACCCACATTACAATATCCCCTCCACCCGCATACAATATCCCCTCCCACCCACATACAATATCCCCTCCACACCCACATACAATATCCCTGACCACCCACATACACTAACCCTCACCCCAATACAATATCCCCCTCCACCCACATACAATATCCCCCTCCACCCACATACAATATCCCCCCCCCTCCACCCGCATACAATATCCTCCCCAACTTACTATACATCCCCTTCCTCCCACATACAATATCCCCCTCCACCCGCATACAATATCCCCCTCCCCCCCCCTACAATATCCCCCGCCACCCACAAATACAACATCCCCCTCCACCCACATACAGACATCCCCCTCCACCCATCGATACAACACCGCCCCTCCACCACATACAAACATCCCCCTCCACTCCACATACAACATCCCCCTTCCACCCACATACAATATCCCCTCCACCCACATACAAAAACCCCCTCCCACCCACATACACTATGCCCTCACCCACATACAATTCCCCTCCACCACATACAACTTCCCCCTCCACCCCATACAAATAATCCCCCTCCACCCTCCACCCACATACAAAATCCCATCCACCCTCTTACAATATCCCATCCCCCTCCACCCACATACAATATCCCCCTCCAACCCACATACAATAATCACCCTCCACCACATACAATATCACCCTCCACCCACAATCAATATCCCCCTCCACCACATACAATATCCCCTCCACCCGCCATGACATTCATCCCCCTCCACCCACATACACTATCCACCTCCACCCACCTACACTATCCCCCTCCACCCACATACAATATCCCCTCCACCCACATACACTATCCCCCTCCACAAACATACAATATCCCCCTCCACCTACAAACAATATCCCCTTCTCACAACACATACAATATCCCCCTCCACACACATACAATATCCCCTCCACACACAGACAAATCCCCGTCCGCGCCCACATACAAATCTACCTCTCCACCCACGATACAATATCCCCACCACCCACATACACTATCCCCCCCTCCACCCACATACAATATCTCCTCCACCACCCACATACAATATCCCCCTCCACCCACATACACTAACCCCCTCCACCCACATACAAAATATCCCTCCACATACACACATACAAAACATCCCCCTCAACCACATACACTATCCCCTCCACCCACTATCCCCCTCCACCCCACATACAATCCCCCTCCACCCAACATACAATATCCCCCTCCACCCACATAACAATAGTCCCCTCCACCCACATACAATATCCCCCTCCACCCACAATACAATAATCCCCTTCCACCACATACAATATCCCCTCCCCCTCCACCCACATACAATATTCCCCCCTCCATCCCACATACAATATCCCCTCCACCCATACAATATCCCTCCTCCACCTCACATACAATACGTCCCCACTCCACCCGCATACAATATCCCCCTCCCCCACCATACAATATCCCCCTCCACACCCATACAATAACCCCTCCACACACATACAATAGCCCCTCCCCCCCACCCCAATACAAATAACCGCTCCAACCCACATACAATATCCCCTCCACCCACATCCACTATCCCCTCCACCCACATACAATATCTCCCTCCACCCCACACACAGATCCCCCTCCACACACATCCAATATACCCCACCACCCACATACAAGATCCCCCTCCACCCACGTACAAATATCCTCCCCACCCCATACGCAATAGTCCCCCTCCACACACACATACAATAGTCCCCCATTCTCACATACAATATACCCCTCCATCCACTACAATATCTCCCTCCACCTCACATACAATATCCCCCTCCACCCAAAATACAAATCCCCCTCCACCCACATACCATATCCCCTCCACCCACACACAATATCTCCTCTCACCCACATACAATAACCCTCCTCCACACCACATACAATATCCCCCCCAAACCCACATACAATATCCCCCTCCACCCACATACAATACCCCCCCACCCGCATACGATAATTCCACACCTCCATCCACATACAATATCCTCTCCACCCACATACCAATATCCCTCCATCCCATACAATATCCCCCTCCATAGTTATCCTTGGTCATGCAACCTCACCCACCTTCTTAAAAATAAAAACACCAGCAAGAAAGATAAACAGTGTAACTCCTATCCACAGGGTCAGGTGTTTCCCTCACTCTTTACAATCCAGGACAATGTACACCCTGCCACTATACTAACACAGACAGATATAACCTACAACACCACCATATAGAGAACCATCATAGAGTCAGACACCACACAGGTATAAAAACCGTCAACACCACCAATAGAGACCCACATAGAGGCAGTACACCCAGCTCAGGTTATAACCTACAACACCGCCACATAGAGACCTCATAGAGGTCAGAAGACACCAGCACAGGTATCACCTACAACACCACATATAGAGACCACATAGTGGATCAGGACACGCAGCACAGTGTAGCAACGCTCACAGACTCTGAGCCATATCGAGACCACATAGAATCAACACCATCTCAGGTAATAACCTACAACACCACCAAAATAGAGACACTCTAGAGGTCTAGACACCCGCTCAGGTATGAACTACAAACACCACCATATAGAACCACATACAGAGGTCAGACACATCTCAGAATAACCTACACACCACCATATAGAGACCACTATAGAGGGTCAGAACACCAGCTCCGGTAAAACCGACAGCACCGCCCCCATATAAGACCACATATGAGGTCAGACACCAGCTCAGGTACAACCTAACCCAACACCACCATATAGAGACACATAAGAGGTCCAGACTCCCGCTCAGGTATAACCTACAACACCACCATATCGAGACCACATCGAGACAGTACCACCATCTCAGGTATAACCTACAACACCACCAAATAGAGACCACATAGAGGTCAGACACCAGCTCATTCATAACCTACAGCACCGGCATATAAGAGAACCACATGAAGCGTCATACCCTAGCTCCAAGTGTATAACCTACAACACCACCCATATAGAGAACCACATAAGGTCATAACACCACTCAGGTAAAAACCTACAACACTATCACGGCCTATAAAGAGACACATAGATGCAGACACACCAGCTCAGGTATAACCTACAACACCACCATTAATAAGACCAATTAGGAGATCAACACCAGCTCAGTCTAACCTACAACACGGACCATATAAGAGACCACCTAGAGGTCAACCCAGCTCAGGTATAACTACCACAAGCCACCGCCCTATTAGAGACCCCAACATAGAGATCAGACACCAGATCAGTATAACCTACAACACCGCCATATGGAGACCACAGAGTCTACCCCAACTCAGGTAGACCAACAACACCGTCATATAGAGACCACTTAGTGGTCAGAACACCATCCAGGTATAACCTATCAAAACACCATAAGAGACCACATAGTAGGCCAGACACCAGCTCAGGTATAACCTACAAACACCTCCATAAAGTAGACCACATAAGTTCGACCACCTAATCAGCTCAGTGCATAACCTGCAACACCGCCATAATAGCGAGACCACATAGAGGTACATACACGCGCTCAGGTCACATCCACATTACAGTGAATACAGCACTGATCCAAAAAGAAGTAACATAATAACCACTGAAATCAGGGACTCACCGGAGACGTCCTATCTGATGAGTCATTCTCTCTCTTGAGTCTTCTTTTTTTCCCTTCTCTTCTGCAATCGTTCCACCCGCCATGATGACTTGTCCCGGGCCTCAATCAATCCCTGACAGAAATTACATACACACCCACAATATCTTTAGAATACCTCAATTTTCCCCCCAAGCATCTCTTTACCCATATCCCACCTCTGTACAAACTACCCAGGGGTGGTAGAGCGGGTACAACCATAACTTAGAGGCCTAGTAGCCTAAGGGGTTTGGAGGGGGTGGGGAAGAGGAGCTAACCCCCTGGAGATAATCTACAAACTATGGGGCTGCTCCCCTGCCTCAATATATAACTCTAAGTATCAGACAGGCTAGTTAGGGGGTCTCCTTTAGGTAGTATACAGACATTGTCTCCTCTTAGGTAGTATACCAGGCAGTTAGGGTCTCCTTTAGGTATATACAGACAGTTAGGTGTCTCCTTTAGGTAGTATACAGGTCCAGTTTAGGGGTCTCTCTAGGGATATACAGAGCAGGGGTCTCCTTTAGGCTAAACATACAGGCAGTTTAGGGGTCTCATTTAGGTAGTAATACAGTCAGTTAGGCATAGTTTGATCCTAACTTACTCAAAAATGAAAACTAGCAGAGAATGTTAGTGGGCGGCGCGCGTAGCGCGTCGCGGCATAAAATTTGCGCGTGATCTCACGAACCCCATCTTGTTGGTATGTCCACTCTCCCCTTCAAAAAAGGCGCGCCACCCACTCCACCTAACAGCTCTAACCCTTTGGAAGAAAGCCAGTCTATGCCCTTATACGCCAGTAGTAGCCCCCAAAACCGGTAGTGCCCCTATACAGGCCCGTAGATGCCCCCTTGTAGCCAAGTAGGATGCCCCCTTCTGTAGCCAGGTATAGCCAAAATATGTCGCCAGTAGATCCCCCCTTTTTGTTTGTTATTTTTTTTGTTTTTTTGTTAGCCAGTTAGGTCCCCCAATAAAAAAAAAAAAAAAACAAAGGGGGGTTGGTTAGCCAGGAGAGCGTGCCCCCATTGTTATCCAGGTAGGTGCCCCCATTGTTAGCCAGCGTAGGTTGCCCCCATTTGTCAGCCAGGTATCCCCCATTGTCATCCAGGTAGCGTGCCCCCATCTTTTTTGCCAGGTAGGTTCCCCCATCTGTTTGTCCAGGGTAGGGTGCCCCCATTGTTTGCGGTAGATGTCTCCCTCTGTTGCCAGTTAGTGGCCCCCATCTGTTAGCCAGGTAGTGCCCCCATCTGTTGCCATTAGATGCCCCCCTCCTGTTTGCCCAGGTAGTGGCCCCGTCTGATGCCAGGTAGTCCCCTCCTGTTAGCCAGGTATGCCCCTCTGTTAGCCAGTTAGTGCCCCCATCAGTTTTAGCCAGTATGCCCCCCATCGTTGCCAGGTAGTGCCCCCTCTGTTGCCATAGATTAGTGCCCCCATCTGATAGCCCAGGTAGTTGCCCCCTTGTTGAGCCAGGTGTGTCCGCACCTCTGTTGCCAGGTAGAAGTCCCCCACTCTGTTGCCCAGGTTAGTGCCCCCCTCTGTTGCCATAGTGCCCCCATTCTGTTGCCAGGTAGTGCCCCCCATCTGTTAGCCTTGTAGTGCCACCCATCTGGTTTAGCCAGGTAGTTACACCCCCACATCTTAGCCAGGTATGTCCCCATCTGTTGCCAGGCTAGTGTCCCCCTTCTGTTGCCAGTAGTGCCCACCATCTGTAGCACATGAAGTGGCCCCCATCCTGTTAGCGCAGTAGTATTCCCCATCTTTGCCCGCGTAAGAAGTCCCCTCTGTTCCAGGTTGTGCCGCCCTCTGTTTGCCAGGTCGGTCGCCCCTACTTGGTTGCCAGGTAATGTCCCCATCTGTTGGCCAGGTAGTGCCCCTTTGTTGCCAGGTAGTGCACACACACCTCTGTTGCCAAGTGCCCCCTCTGTTGCCAGGTCGTGCCCCCTCGTTGCCAGGTAGTTGCCTACTCTCTGTTTAGCATGGACGAGCCCCTAAAGCTAATAAAAAAATTAAATAATCAAATCCACTGTACCTACCAGGGCTCCTGCATGCCGCTCCAGCCCGATTCTCTTCAGCGGCGCAGGGGGAAGTGAGAGCAGCCGCGCGTCACTCCCCTGCGCCGAGCGTCACTCTCCCCCTGCGCAGTTGAACCTGTATTCCGGCCGCACTACACCGCGCCGTACATACAGGGAGAGGAGGGAGGAGGGAGCGATTCCCTCCTGCCTCCACCCCAGCACAGTGAGCACCGCGGGCGGGTGGAGCGACCGCTGCGGCCTGCTGCACAAACCCGCCTGTAGGAGCGGCTCGCCCGCGGCGCAAGAGTAAGGGCACCAGCGCTACTCTTGCGCCGCGGTAATTTAAAGCGACCCCCCGCTCGCCTGCAGGCGGCGGGAGGAATGCAACAGTCCCACCCGGGAGGGCGGGATCGGGGGACACCCCAAATAGCGGACCCCCCCGCCAAAAACGGGAGAGTTGCATGTAATGAGTTAAGGAGGGCCACTCCCTTTAGCTAGTGCTGACAGGTTCAAGTCCAGGCGCAGCCCTTTCGTTATGTAGCCGTAGTCAGGGCCCCCTGTCAGGCGTAGTTAGGGCCCCCTTATACAGTCATGGCCCCCCTGTATAGTTAGGGCACCTCTTTCAATAGCAGGGCCATCCCACCTTCATTACCAGGGCCCCCCCCCTTCATTAGCCAGGGCCACCCCTGATTTAGGTAGCCAGGCCCGCCCTTTTAGGTAGCCGATGGCCTCCCTATTAATGTAAGCCAGGGCCCCCTTTTTTAGAAGCCAGGTCCCCATTCTTTTAGAGCCAGGGGCCCCCCCTTTAGAAGCGAGTGCCCCCTTTTTAGAAGCCAGGGCTCCCTTTTTAGAAGCCAGGTCCCCTTTTTAGAAGCCAGGGCCCCCTTTTAGAAGCCAGGGCCCCCTTTTAGAAGCCAGGGCCCCCTTTTTAGAAGCCAAGGCCCCCGTTTAGGTAGCCAGGGCCCCCATTTTAGAAGCCAGGGCCCCCTGTGTAGGAGCCAGAGCCCCCGTTTAGGAAGCCAGGGCCCCCCTTTTAGAAGCCAGGGCCCCCTTTTTAGAAGCCAGGGCCCCCCTTTTAGAAGCCAGGGGCCCCCCATTTTAGAAGCCAGGGCCCCCTTTTTAGAAGCCAAGGCCCCCGTTTAGGTAGCCAGGGCCCCCATTTTAGAAGCCAGGGCCCCCTTTTTAGGAGCCAGAGCCCCCTTTTAGGAAGCCAGGGCCCCCTTTTTAGAAGCCAGGGCCCCCTTTTTAGAAGCCAGGGCCCCCTTTTAGGTAGCCAGGGCCCCCTTTTTAGAAGCCAGGGCCCCCTTTTTAGAAGCCAGGACCCCCTTTTAGGTAGCCAGGGCCCCCTTTTTAGAAGCCGGGGCCCCCGTTTTAGAAGCCAGGGCCCCGTTAAGTAGTTAAAAAACAAACGAACCACTCACCTCTCACCTGCTCCGGCTCCCGGCCGCTCCGATCTCCCCGCCGGCTCCTGCTGCCCTGCATAGGCGGCGCGGTGAAGTGACGTCACCGCGCCGCCTACGTCAGCAGTAGGGGTCGGCGCCCGGCAGGCTGAAGGCCTAATGCGTTCAGCCTGCCGGGGAGATCAGCGGCGTGCAGCGCAAGTGGTGTTGTGCTCCGCTGACACCGCGCAGCCCCGGGAGTCGGGGACATTAGTACCCGGCTACCGGGCCCGGTCTCTGGGCGCTCGGGACGCAGGTGTGACGGCACTGCCTCCGGAGCCCGCAGCAGCCCGGGGGGGGGGGGGGGGCCCACCGGGGGATTCCCCGGTCCCACGGCGGCCCAGTCCGAGCCTGCTGCTATCACAGTCCCAAAAAATGAGAGAAATATGCAAACAGCTGACTGAACCGTCAAAACATGACCAACTCGACAAACTGAGCCTCTGCCTCTCATAGTCAGCAACCTTTAGGCCATGTTCACACGGCTTAAAATGGGCCGTATGTCGATCCGTAATTACGTGCCGGAGTGCGCCTATTACGGCCCGAAAACGGCCCATTCATTACGGTAATTCACAGTTCTCATAGAGAACTATGGATTACGTCTCCTCTCCCCGCCCGGCCCATAGACTATCACTGCTAGCGGCGCGTATACGCCGCTAGAAAGTGACAATGTACAGCATTAATAGCTGTGCCTTTCTGCACAAAAATGCATCAAAAATGCACCAAAAATGCATCGTGTGAAAGCGCCCTAAAACTGCCCCATAACTGTGCTGTGTGAAAGCTCCCTTAGCTGCGCTTCAAATAAACTGCCTTTATTCCCAGCATCTTCTTTTCGTTGTGAAAATTGTTCAGAAAGGTTTCAAGTAAGTAACCAATCACCGTGTGTGACGTCTTGTTGATTACAAACACACTAATTGATCACTCACTTTCCAAACAGTTTAGATAAGTGAAAGCAGCTGTTGGTAATAAAGGCAGTTTAATTGGAGTGCAGTTAAAACTGCACCAAAACTGCGCTGTGTGAAAGCTCCTTAATCACCAATATCTTGCCATCTGTTGACTGTTTGTCCGACGTCTTCCATTACATTTTACAGCCAAATAATTCATTGAATCAGACCATTAAAATTAATGTAAATATTGATTTTACCATTTTAAAAAGAAGACATCAGAGAGATGGAAACGTGTTCTACTTAGAAAAAATTTAATATTTCCCAATATCTCAAAAACCTTACACGACACAACAATTCTGCAAAAATACATACAAATTGATGTATTACAATCCAGACGCAAAAAAACTGTTGACTAGTGTCACCGGCTGGCAAGATGACATCACTACGTTGGGCGGCAGCTGGGAAGGTCCCTAATGAGGTTTACATTCTGCTTAGATTTCTTGCATAGACCTGGAATAAGGGTAATAAGTCACATGTCACCAAGGTTTCCTGGCAATGGTGAGGTTGGAGCCGTTCCTTTAGTAAGTGGTTGGCATCTGTTTAGCGTTAGTATGGCTGTTTCAGCCAATCCAGGACGGCTCTTACTAGGAGTAGGCAAAGTGTTGGGTGGGAGCCTACTCCCTATGTTCCATGACAGGGATTTTCTGGCCTTTATAAGTCAGCTGTATAAGGGTGATCTGCTATACAGGTCAAGGAGTTTGGCCTGAGAGGCAACTTACTGGAGATATCCAGGATCTCTCATACAGCCCCCTGATAACCATAATGTGTAGTGACGAAAACTACACTGTGTAGTCAGCGCTCATTGAGGAGGAGTTTCTTTGTTATATTCTGTGTATGTTTGGCACCCGTTGTTTGCTGTGCACCTGTTGTGCTGGAGCCAGAAAACCTGTCTGTGACTCTGATTGGACTCGGCTGCGATCCCAGAGTGGCAAACACTCATAATTATGATGGTCAGTGTCAGTGGATGCAAGACTGGGTGGAGGTGCCCTGCAGGTGGCAAAAGTGGAGGGGAAAAAGTCATGTGCAATAGCTGAGGGGTGCACCCCACTGGAGCGCCCTGAGTGTAAAGTGACTTGGTGCCAAAAAATCCCTCCCATTATTCCTTGCTACAAAGCAGATGTGATAAAGTGAAGAGCCGCACTTCTGCCATCTTGCAGTAAAATTCTGCAACAACCAAAATGTGGACCGGGTAAGGAAAGCTTGCAGAATTTTGAATGCAGCTCTGGTTGTGATTGGAGTATAAGATACAATGTGGAAGAAAAAAGCACAAGTTACATAATGGGATTTTCCAAATCACTAAACCTTTTATGCAGATTAGGATGTAGCGTGGAGCTCATTATGGGGGCTCATAAGGGACTGAGGGTCAAGTGGCCCCTCTTCAGGCCGACCCCTGAATGGCGTATCTTTCTGCTTATGCATTTGCTTATCCCCTGCTCCCATATTAATAGATATCTGGATATCACTCAACTTTCCCAGGAGCAGATAGAACATATTAATTGTTCCTCTCCCACGGCATCGATTCTACCGCCATTAGCGACTCCAGCGCAGACACCACGCGGCTGCGCAATTGTATCTTCTCCAAGTAGCAGTAGAAGGAGAGGTAATTAAAGAGCGCTCATTAAGGAGTAAACTTCGAGCTGATGACTGGCGAAAAAAAACCCCAACATGTACATAAACCACCGCGGCGATCCGGCTAATTAGGCACTAAAGCAGCAGGAAGCGGCCAATAAAACGAGGCGAAACCCAAGCGAGGATTACAGCGGCCGGCGCATTATAAACCTTTATTACAGACGCGCAGCGTGATTACAGCTCGTTAACCCTACGAAGCCTCTCAGTCCCAAAAGTCTACAAAGCCAAAGATGGAAACCTCGTACACGGCGGTGACTCCTGGGAAAGCTGGGTGACTGGCAAGATGGCGGCCATGGCTTCCCGTGATTCAGACATAATGTATATTTACCTGATAATATAATCTGTAATGTCTACGAGATCTTGTATTTGTGTCTTGGAAAGCTGGGTGACTGGCAGAATGGCTTCTATTAGGGTCCACAGGAGTCATCATCCAGCTTTCCCGTGATCCAGACACTATTTATATACTAATATAATGTCTATGAGGACTTAGTTGTATCTGTGCCTTAGAAAGTTGGGTGACTGGCAGGATGGTTTCTGTTAGGGTCCACGGGGGTCATCACCCAGCTTTCCTGTGATCCATACCTTCTATGTGATTGTTTATTAATGGACTGTATATGAGAACGTGTATCTAGTTCTGGGAAAGCTGTGTAGCATTATATCACACACTGTGGTCATCACCCAGCTTTCCCGTGATCCAGACATTATATCCATTTATATAATAATATAATGTCTATGAGGTCTTAGTTGTATCGGTGTCTTAGAAAGTTGGGTGACTGGCAGAATGCCTTCTATTAGGGTCCACAGGGGTTATCACCCAGCTTTCCCATGACCCAGACATTCTATCTATTTATATAACTTCTATATAATAATATAAGGTATATGAGAACTTAGTTGTATCTGTGCCTTGGAAAGCTGGGTGACTGACAGGGTGGCTTCTATTATAGTCCACAGGGGTCATCACTCAGCTTTCCCGTGATCCAGACATTCTATCTATTTATATAATAATATAATGTCTATGTGGTCTTAGTTGTATCTGTGCCTTAGAAAGTTGGGTGACTGACAGGATGGTTTCTATTAGGGTCCACGGGGTTCATCACCCAGCTTTCCTGTGATCCAGACCTTCTACGTGATTGTTTATTAATGAACTGTGTATTTATTAATGAGATTGTGTATCTGGTTCTGGGAAAGCTGTGTGGCTAGAATTATATCACACACAGGGGTCATCACCCAGCTTTCCCTTGTTCCAGACACTCTATTTATATAATAATATGTCTATGAGGTCTTAGTTTTATCTGTGCCTTAGAAAGCTGGGTGACTGGCAGGGTGGCTTCTATTAGGGTCCACAGGGGTCATCACCCAGCTTTTCCATGACCCACCCATTCTGTCTCGTTATATATTAATGTAATGTCTATGAGATCCTAGTTGTATCTGCTTCTGGCAAAGCTGGGTGGCTGGTGTTATATCACACACTGTGGTCCTCACCCAGCTTTCCCATGACCCAAGCATCATAGAGTAATGTCGGTGAGATCTTGTTGTATCTGTTTTTCGGGAAAGCTGGGTGATTGCTATGATAGCGCTCCCATGGGTCATCGCGCTGCTTCCCAGGCCCCAGTGATTGTGGCTGGTTCTCTTGTGATCTCCTATTTTCGGGTGTCGGCTCTCACACCGGGATTCATGTACCAGTTATTTTTGTAGCAATTTCATTTTTAGATATAAAATTGGCCGCGTTTTGATGACTGCAAACAAACAAAAAACCCCAAAAACCTAGAATTGCAAAATATGACACATCGCCAGAGTGGGAGAACCTCATGCACATTACTGTAACGCTGCGGTTCTGCAGCGTTAATTTCGGCCTCAGGGTTTGTTAGGATATGTTCATACGACTTATTTGCGGGGTGCACTGCGGTGCCTGCAAATACGGTAAAATCATAGCTCTCATTGACGACACAGGGAAAGCAAAAGTGCCTGGAGTCTGCGCCGGAGCGCTCTGGCCAGCGAGCACTTCCAACAGCAGGCGCGTAGCGGCGCGCACAGGTGACCTAAGGGTAGGATCACACGGCTTTTTTTTGGGGCGCATTTCGCTGCGTATTTCGCAGCATACTGCGCTTAATAAAGGTGAACAAGCTTCGCCTAGGAAATCTGCGCGGCCAAAGATCAGAGCCTAAAAAATCATCTGGAACACAGAAAAAGCTACAGTATGTGTGGACTAACCAGACCCTAAAAGGGGGGCACATGTCACCTACTCAAAGCCCCGTCTGTGTCAGATGTAGCAATCAATGTCCATTAAAGGGCCACTGACCCCAATATCCAGACTCATTATCAAAGAGCTGATAACCGGGAGTAGTAGCTTACATTCACCTCCCCTACACCCAGGCTCCCTGTGGCTGATAACAGGGAGCAGTAGCTTACATTCACCTCTCCTACACCCAGGCTCTCTGTGGCTGATAACAGGGAGCAGTAGCTTACATTCACCCTCTGTACACTCAGGCTCTCTGTGGCTGATAACAGGGAGCAGTAGCTTACATTCACCCTCCTACACCCCGGCTCTCTGTGGCTGATAACAGGGAGTAGTAGCTTACATTCACCTCTCCTACACCCAGGCTCTCTCTGGCTGATAACAGGGAGCAGTAGCTTACATTCACCTCCCCTACACCCAGGCTCCCTGTGGCTGATAACAGGGAGCAGTAGCTTACATTCACCTCTCCTACACCCAGGCTCTCTGTGGCTGATAACAGGGAGCAGTAGCTTACATTCACCCTCTGTACACTCAGGCTCTCTGTGGCTGATAACAGGGAGCAGTAGCTTACATTCACCCTCTGTACACTCAGGCTCTCTGTGGCTGATAACAGGGAGTAGTAGCTTACATTCACCTCTCCTACACCCAGGCTTTCTCTGGCTGATAACAGGGAGCAGTAGCTTACATTCACCTATCCTACACCCAGGCTTTCTCTGGCTGATAACAGGGAGAGTAGCTTACATCCCTTCCCTACACCCAGCTTCTCTGGCTGATAACAGGGAGTAGTAGCTTACATTCACCTCTCCTACACCCAGGCTCTCTGTGGCTGATAACAGGGAGCAGTAGCTTACATTCACCTTCCCTACACCCAGGCTCTCTGTGGCTGATAACAGGGAGCAGTAGCTTACATTCACCTCTCCTACACCCAGGCTCTCTGTGGCTGATAACAGGGAGCAGTAGCTTACATTCACCTCCCCTACACCCAGGCTTTTTCTGGCTGATAACAGGGAGCAGTAGCTTACATTCACCTCCCCTACACCCAGGCTCTCTGTGGCTGATAACAGGGAGTTGTAGCTTACTTTCACCTCCCCTACTCCCAGGCTTTTTCTGGTTGATAACAGGGAGTAGTAGCTTACATTCACCTCCCCTACACCCAGGCTCTCTGTGGCTGATAAAAGGGAGCAGTAGCTTACATTCACCTCTCCTACACCCGGCTCTCTGTGGCTGATAACAGGGAGCAGTAGCTTACATTCACCTCTCTACACCCAGGCTCTCTGTGGCTGTACAGGGAGTAGTAGCTTACATTCACCTCCCCTACACCCAGCTTTTCTGGCTGATAACAGGGAGTAGTAGCTTACATTCACCTCCCCTACACCCAGGCTCTCTGTGGCTGATAAAAGGGAGCAGTAGCTTACATTCACCTCTCCTACACCCAGGCTCTCTGTGGCTGATAACAGGGAGCAGTAGCTTACATTCACCTCTCCTACACCCAGGCTCTCTGTGGCTGATAACAGGGAGTAGTAGCTTACATTCACCTCCCCTACACCCAGGCTTTCTCTGGCTGATAACAGGGAGCAGTAGCTTACAGTCATTTCCCCTACACCCAGGCTCTCTCTGGCTGATAACAGGGAGCAGTAGCTTACAGTCATTTCCCCTACAACCAGGCTCTCTCTGGCTGATAACAGGGAGCAGTAGCTTACAGTCATTTCCCCTACACCCAGGCTCTCTCTGGCTGATAACAGGGAGCAGTAGCTTACAGTCATTTCCCCTACACCCCGGCTTTCTCTGGCTGATAACAGGGAGCAGTAGCTTACATTCACCTTTCCTACACCCAGGCTCTCTGTGGCTGATAACAGGGAGTAGTAGCTTACAGTCATTTCCCCTACACCCAGGCTCTCTCTGGCTGATAACAGGGAGCAGTAGCTTACATTCACCTCTCCTACACCCAGGCTCTCTGTGGCTGATAACAGGGAGCAGTAGCTTACATTCACCCTCTGTACACTCAGGCTCTCTGTGGCTGATAACAGGGAGTAGTAGCTTGCATTCACCTCCCCTACACCCCGGCTTTCTCTGGCTGATAACAGGGAGCAGTAGCTTACATTCATCTCCCCTACACCCCGGCTCTCTGTGGCTGATAACAGGGAGCAGTAGCTTTATTTCAATGCATGTACCTATAGGATGGGTGGTTACTGTCCCTTTAAAACTCCTTCAGCCCTAAATTCTCCCTGCACCGCTCAGTGAAGTTTGGCATTTTCCCAAATCCCCTTCGTTAATGGACCCCAAGCAATCTGTTCTCCGCTAATTAACTTCATATGTTGCCCGTTATGTTTCGTCAGCAATATCTGGCTCCTGCTTTGTTTCCAGACGCTGCTTTATAAGGTACAGGAAGGGGATCTATAGATATAATAGGGTGGGGAAGGCATTTAAAGGGGTGCACCACCCACAGTGGCAGGCAGAGGGTGGCTCAGTGGAACCCCAGGGTCAGGTAGCGGGTTCCAGAGAGTCGACTGCAATGGGCCCCTATGTCTTTCCTCATTGAAAGCGTTTTAGCTTTCCTGAATGACAGGGTCTGTCTAGTTATGAAGCAGAGCATGCTGGGAGTTGTAGTACTACAGCACAGGTTGCAGACCACTGATGTAGCGCAATTGATTCCCTCGATACATTGTAGCAAAACCTTGACAGGCTCTGAATGGGCTCACAGAGGATTACTGATACATTGTATCAGCGCTAGGAAAGTACAAGAAGGGAAGAATTTGCAGAGGTGTAATTAGAATTCATTGGGCCCCATAGCAAAGAGACTGAGCTCTCAACACCTAATGACAGGAAACAGCAACATAAGTAGCAATATTAACAGTATAAATAATACCGCCATACATTAGAGAACCCATATAGCACTGTGAGATAGCAGGAAGCCATCAGCTTGTTATTCCATGTGAAAGGTACAGTGTTCTAGCCCCCTGCACCTCTGGCCCCCATAGCAAAAGGAGATGGACCCAACCAACTAAATATAGGAAACAGAAACAGCAACATAAGTTGCAATATTAACAGTATTAACAATACCGCCATATATCAGCGAACCAACATAGTACTGCTAGATAGCAGGAAGAGACAAAGAATGTACTGGCACCTGAGTGTCCCCTCAGCCTTTCGGTCAAATAGCAAAATGAGATTGGGCCCCCAACACCTAAAGACAGCAACATAAGTAGCAATATTAAAAGTATAAATAATACCGCCATATATCAGAGACCCAACATAGTGCTGCTAGATAGCAGGAAGCAACCAACTTGTTATTGCTTCAGAAAGGAAACTAAGTGGCCCCTCCGCCTCTCGGCCTCAAAGCAGAATAAGATTGGGCCCCAACATCTGATGACCGCAACAGAAGTAGCAATATCAACAGTATAAATTATACCGCCATATATCAGAGAACCAACCTAGTACTGCTAGATAGCAGGAAAAGACGAACATGTTATTCCTTTAAAAAGGAAACTAAGTGCCCCCTCAGCCTCTTGGCCTCATAGCAGAGTGAGACCGGTCCCCCAACACCTAATGACCGCGGCAGAAATAGCAGTAATTAGAGGTATACATGGTTCACATCAGCGTCCATTGTTCTGCTCCATCCAGGAGGCTCATTCATTTCTATGCAGTTTTGACTTTCTTCCGTCAGATTTACATTTTCTTGACTGAAAAAAACCCCTAGAGGGCTGCTATTTACCCCCCCCAAAAAAACAGAAATCTAACGGAAGTCAGAGGGCAGCGGATACTGACATCCTTTTTTTTTTTTTACACCCGTTTTACGGATCCGTTATTTATTCGGCGCGGGTGCAAAAGAATTTCACCCTCTTATACCACAGGTGTCAAACTGCAGCCCTCCAGCTGTTGGGAAACTACAACTCCCATCATGCATTTGTATAACCTCTAAGGCTAGGTTCACACGGTGTATTTGCAGGGCGTAATTACGCCGTGTGACCGGGGGCGGGACGGGAGCGGGGGAGTGAGCGGGGGGCCGGCACTTCGCCGGCCCATAGACAATCACTGCTAGCGGCGCGTATACGCCGCTTGTAATCCATAGTTCTCTATGAGAGCTGTGGATTACCGTAATGAATGGGCCGTTTTCAGCCCGTAATTTGCGCACTTCGGCGCGTAATTACGGATCGAAATACGGCCCAAACTTAGCCGTGTGAACATAGCTTAACAGTGGGCATGATGGGAGTTGTAGTTTCCCAACAGCTGGAGGGCCGCAGTTTGACACCCGTGTCTTATACTGTTAAAGAACCCAAATGTATTCGCTTTTAACCCCTTACTGACGTTTCCCATACCGGCACATCATGACCATCGTGGTCACAGGCAGAAACCAGCCGAAGATCTCATCCGGCTTCATACGTTGTCGGCCTCGACCAGAGCGGCCGATTTACCCTCTAGATGGTCAATGTGACTGAGCCTCTGAGAGGAGTGACAGAAGGACGGGGCTCCCTCTGCCCCCATCACCTCCCACCACGTTGTGATCGGGGGGGTCGCCAGCATCCTCCATGACCACCCAGAGGGGTTTACTAGGCTTTGGGGTTATTTGTGACGTCATCACACCTGGTGGAGCCCAAGGGATGATTGACAGTCATACAATGCAGTGCAGCGATGCAGCGATCTAATCACCACTGAGTCTAGTCTCATATGGGCTCAAGTCAAATAATTATTAAAAAGTTTTAAAAATTAGATTAAAGTGGAAAAAAATCTAGTAAAACACCCCCCCCGCCCTCTCCCCTATAAAAGTGTCAAACCCCCCCCACCCCCCCAAAAAAAAAATAATAATAATAATAATCATTGTATCCCTGCGTGCATAACTCCCCGGCCTATCAATCTTCCACTTATGTAACCCACACGATGGACGATGTAAAGATAACAACGGCTGAATTGCTCATCCCAGAGAATAAAAAGTGATTGAAAAAGCATAAAATCCCCAAATTGGCAACTACTGACCCCTGAAGCCGAACACCTGAAAAGTACTTCGTGACCGGCAAATTTTTTTTTAGTTTTTGCCTCCTTGCGTCTCAACAGTTGTAACTTGAACTTTATTTTTTCAGTGACGCAGTTGTATGAGTAAATAGTCTGCAAAAAAATGGGAATCTCGCAAGAGAACATAGAGTGACTACTGATCACTAAATTTACTATTTTTGCCATAGGAAAACTTAAACTAGGGGGGAGGTCAGGCCTGACATTTTAAATTGTGATTTCTCACCTCTGTCTACAAGTGTCACCCGCTGCAGACGGTCTCACAAGGAAACCTTATATGTTTTATGTCCATCAGATTAGGGACGACTGCCCAAGTAGGATGCTTGGAATCTCCTACTGGAGTTAGTAAATTACTGCATATACTGTATAAGGCTTTCCTGTTAGTAGGTGGGGTTCCACCAGATTTTATAATAGAAAAGGAGTTAGTCTGTGTTCACACGGCTTATTCAAGACGGAATTGCGAGCCGGAATGCGCTCGCAATTCCGGCTTGAATAAGGGGCGGGGCCCGCCGGCCCCATAGACTTCCATTATCCACGGTGCGTATTGCGCCTGGATAATGTGCATGTCAGTTTCTCCCCACCCGGCGGATTCGCCGAGCGGGTAGGAGCGACGGAATCCACTGTTCTCTATGAGAACGGTGGATTACCGTAATGACTGCGATGGATTGGCGCCGTACTGCAGCGCAAATCCGGCGCGCAGTACGGCGCCAAAATAAGCCGTGTGAACAGCCCCTTATTCTTTCAGAAGTAGAAAGGGATAAATAGAGAGGTTAGAAATCAGGTTTTTAAATAGTGTGTACTGTATAGAGGTTAAGTGTTATACATAATAAAAGTTACGTTTTAGTGTTTTATAGATTGAGAACTGATAGTTTGTTTGCCTATGGCAAAATAGTCAATGCAGTTGTATGAGGCCTCGTTTTCGTTTCATAAGTTCAAATTATTGCAGAATTTTTTTTTCAAATTTTCTTTGTTCTTTTTTCAATTTTTTTTCACCATTCACATTCCACACTTAATAACTTGTTAGATTAATTCTATAGCTTCTTACGGTCGTGTGGAGACTTAATATGTGTAGGGTTTTGTGTGTGTGTGCAATGTAGGCACAATTATTTTTTATTAAATATTTATGGATAATTTTTCCTTTTTTTTTTTTTACACGTCGTAATGTATTAGCATATTCATATATGCTAATACATTATAATCTGTGTCTGTTTGACATAGGCAGCAGTCAGGGCCGCACACAGTCTGCCCTTATCTCAGGCTTCCTATACACACGGCCCTGGGGCTACTCTAGGTCCCCAGGGCTGACTGTGCAGCCGTTCCCCGGGCTCTATCTGGTCACCAGAGTCCCAAACAACCGACAGAGCAAGAGAAAGCCCTTTGATTTTGCTGTGGTCACTGACCGTGGCAATTAAAGGGTTAAGCGGCGGAGAGCGGATGTTTCCCTGTTCTCAGCGCTGCTCCAGGGCCGGGAGCCACAAACCCCCATGTCTGCAGCGACGCCAAAGACGGCAGGCGGTCGCTAACAGTTAAAACACCAATCCGTCCGGCATAAAAAAGCCCCTGCACAGCTTTGTATATGGAAAAATAAAAAAGTTATGGCTGCAAAGAAAAAAGCGAGGCCTAAATATTATTTTCCACAATAAAAACTGATATAAATTATGGATCGCCGTAAACCTATCGCCCCAGAGAGTAAAACGAGCGCGTCCCTTACACAGCATGATAAGCGCTGTGAAAACTAAAACTAAAAAACACAACCAGTATTGCAGTATTTTCTTAATTCTACCTCCCAAAAAATGGATTAAAAGATGATAAAAAAGTCATGTCCCCACGAAATGGTAAAAAACGTCAGCTCATCCCACAAAAAACAAGCCCTGATCCCCTTATGGACATAGGACGTCGTGGTTCTGGTCAGGGTCTATGGTGCAGGAGTACTCAGTAATCCTGCTATATAGAAGTATGGTGTCAGCTGGTACCTGCCCCCATGTGTAACCGCAGGGAATGGAACCAGCTCTGTTCTCTGCTGTTTAACCCCTTAGATGCTGCAGTGATTGCGGCCGTGGCATCTACATGAATGAGAAACAGTGCTGTGCACCAATTCTCACTGCAATCAATACACCGACGGGGCAGTCACGACGAGACCTTGCTCAGGCCCATAAGTGGAAGGACCAAAAATCTATGCCAAAAATTGTGCCAAAGCTTTCAAGTCGTTTTTCATTTCATCCCAGTGACTTCAATAGTACATTTTCCACCATTTTCCAAGTAAACATAATACGGCAGAAGCATGAACATGTTCTCAACTTTTTGAAAAAAAACTTTGTTTTTGATATTCGACTTCAGTAAATCTAAGTCGAGCGCGGATTTTCAACTGTGGTCTATGGGGGGTGGAGGGGAGGGTTACAGTCAGATTTTAACGATTTTTAAAATCCCAATTCACGTGCATTTCCGAAATTCTTGCCATGTGGACGGACTCACGCTGCTGTGTTTAGTTCACAGAGTATCTTCAAACTGTCACACTCTAACAAACCCTCAGCGCTTTTCCCCCCTCTAGACTTCCATTCACTGACAGCAAGCACAGATCTCAAAACAATTTGACAGATTTCTCAGATTTCTGATGTCATTTGTCCAGGGCTGGAACAAGGTCTTCCAGTGCCCTACGCAAAAAAGGCACAAAGCCCCCCCCCCCCCCCATGGAAAATTCAGCCCTCTCCTTGCCTTCTTGCACCCCCTTTTCTGCCCGGGATGAAGTGGCGCCCTAGGCGATCGCCTACCTTGGCCTACCCATCGTCCCGGCCCTGCATTTGTCTCCCCCAATCCTTCGTTTGTTACACGTTGCACCAAAAAATACGAGCGCAGGATCATTTTTGAGCCACAAAACACTAAATTTTTTGAGTCAAGGCGGATTTTGGCAGTGCACAATGTAGTGTAGCAAAAAATGTATCAAACTTTCTAAAGTTTGGTGAAGTTAAAAAAACAAAATGCAAAAAAGTATCAAATGAATAAAATGCGCAAAAAAAATTCCCAAAAAGTACATAAAATAGTGCTTCTTCCACAAAATCCTCCCGCGCCGTGGACTCGGTACACGACGTGCTTCTGAGTTCCGTTTACTGTACATGCCACAATGTCTACTTTAAATAGATGCCAAGAAGTGGCTTCCATCCCCTATTGGCTACATTGTATAAAACATATACTTTTCTTTCTCTGACTGGCGCTGCACAGCATGGTGAAGGCTCCGGCACTGTTCTATTGACGTATACCAGCCAAAAGAGCGCAATGTTTGCCCCTGTCAGGCCAATTAGTCCCATAGGTTCATATGTCGGGAGCTTTGCCAGCGTGCCAATGTGCACCATGTGTGTACCGAGCCTCATTCCATCCATTTATAAACTGTATGAACATAGCCTTACACTGCTGTGTTATGCTTACAGAGTATTATGTACCCAGGCAGACTGTAACAAACCCTCAGCTCTTTTCTTTTTCTGTTTCTAGATATGTGATGGTTCCAGGGCCGGGACGATGGGTAGGCAAAGATAGGCGATTGCCTAGGACGCCACTTCATCCCAGGAAGAAAGGGGGGTGCAAGGGGGCATGGAGAGGGCTGAATTTGTGCCTTATTTGCCTAGGGCACCAGAATACCTTGTCCCAGCCCTGGACAGTTCCATTCACTGACAGCAAACACCGATCTCGCCACAATTGACGCATCAAAGATGCAGAACTTCTCATTATAGGAGAAGATTTATTCAAGGCCCTATGATGGAAGGAGCGGAACGAGGAGTGGCGGACGCGGCGGTGGCGGTCAGGGCGCCCTTAGGAAGCGCGGGAGCAGCACGAAGCGAGTGAGGGATGAATAAGAAGGATTTTATCGACTGGTCGCTGGGATTTCAGATGTAATTTGTTCCCCCTTCACCTTTAATATATAAATAAGCGGCGCGGGCGTCTGGAGATGACAGGCGGCGGTGCTGGCGGAGGCAGTGTCAGCCCTGCTGCTATTTTTCATCCGTTAACTGCAGACAGCGAAGACGAGCGCGTATTGATTGGAGAATCTAATGACAGGATTGCGCGAGCGCCTAACAAACAGCGCGGCGAGCACCAATTAGCGTTCTCCGCCCCAGATCCTTGCAAGCAGCAGCAGAAGGCAGTTGAGAGTGGAAAGGATCGCCGCCGCCGTAGCCGCGCTGAGTGTCTCATCAACTTGTATCTTATAATGGCGGTATAGACGCTAATGAAGCGCAATGGGCGCCCGCTCCCTCCTCGGACGTCTCGTTATCACATTCCGCCGACCTTCGGACATCCTCCACATAGTTCTTATATTCTGATGAAATGATGTCCTGCCTGATTGCCATCGCTCCAAGGTAACGGAAGGCAGCGATGAAAGCCAAGGCTTGACACTGCCTGCGAAACAGGAAACGGATCGGCGCTGACTGAGCACCATGTATGTGTCAGGAAGGATTTGGGTGTCGATAGGTGAAAATGCTGGTGGAGCCCTGAGCTTGAAGGGCCCCGAGGCATGTTGCACACCTGGGCATGACATCTCTGGGGTTGCTTTTCAGTGTAGAGAAGGAGAAAGACATGGTGCAAGAGTCATGTTCAGGAGTTGTAGGGTGGGCCCCAAGAATCAACTCTGCTGGTGGATCCCAAGAATCATTTCCACTGGTGGCCCCAAAAATCAACTCTGCTAGTGGATCCGAAGATTCATTTCCACTGGTGGCCACAAGAATCAGCTCCACTGGTGGCCCCAAGAATTAACTCCACTGGTGGCTCTAAGATCAACTCCACTGGTGGCCCCAGGAATCAGCTCCACTGGTGGCCCCAGGAATCAGCTCCATTGGTGGGCCCCAAGAATCACCTCCATTGGTGGGCCCCAAGAATCACCTCCATTGGTGGGCCCATGAATCAAATCCACTGGTGGCCCCAAGAATCCTCTCCACTGGTGGGTCCCAAGAATCAACTCTATTGGTGGGCCCTAAGAATTATCTCCTCTGGTGGCCCCAAGAATCAACTCCACTGGTGGCTCCAAGAATCATCTCCACTGGTGGTCCCCAAGTATCATCTCCACTGGTGGGCCCCAAGAATCAACTCTGCTGGTGGATCCCAAGAATCATTTCCACTGGTGGCCCCAAGAATCAACTCTGCTGGTGGATCCCAAGACTCATTTCCACTGTTGGCCCCAGGAGTCACCTCCACTGGTGGCCTCAAGAATCACCTCCACTGGGGGGCTCCAAGAATCACCTCCATTGGTGGGCCTATGAATCAAATCCACTGGTGGCCCCAAGAATCCTCTCCACTGGTGGGGCCCAAGAATCACCTCTCTGGGTGGGCCCTAAGAATGAACTCCTCTGGTGGCCCCAAGAATCAACTCCACTGGTGGCTCCAAGTATCATCTCCACTGGTGGGCCCCAAGAATAATCTTCACTGGTGGGCCCCAAGAATCAACTCCACTGGTGGGCCCCAAGAATCAACTCTACTGGTGGACTCCAAAAATCACCTACACTGGTGACCTCCAAGAATCAACTCCACTGGTGGCCCAATGAATCAACTCTACTGTTGTGCCCCGAGAATCATCTTTACTGGTGGCCCCAAGAGTCAACTTCTCTGGTGGGCCCCAAGAATCATCTCCACTGTTGGGCCCAAGATTTATCTCCACTGTTATCTCCTCAACCTTGTTCAACATCATATGGCGCCTCCTTGGTTGCGTCAGTAAATACTGCATGTAGTTTTGGAACATGTAGGTACAATTTGGGGCCCCAGACACCTTATAGTCATAGTGATAATTGCCTATATCAGTGGTAACTAGCAGCCTAGAAAGAAGTGACCTCTCAGTGACCGTCCGGTGGCCGTGTTGGGCTGCAGTCGTCCTGTTCCCTCGTCTCAGTAGTAACTGGCCGGCAGCCATGTTGGGCTGCAGTCGTCCTGTTTCCTAATCTCTGCAGTGACCGGCCGGTGGCCATATTGGGTTGCAGTCTTCCTGTCTCCTCGTCTCTGCAATGACTGGCCGGCGGCCATGTTGGGCTGCATCTCATCCTGTTCCCTCGTCTCTCAGTGACTGGCCGGCGGCCATGTTGGGCTGCAGTCTTCCGGTTTCCTTCTCTCTGCAGTGACCAGCCAGTGGCCATGTTGGGCTGCAATCTTCCTGTCTCCTCGCCGCTGCAGTGACCGGCCATGTTGTTCTGCAGTCATCCTGTTCCCTTGTCTGTCAGTGACAGGCCGGCAGCCATGTTGGGCTATAGAGTTCCTGTCTCCTCGTCTCTCAGTGACCAGGCGGCGGGCATGTTGGGCTGCAGTCTTCCTGTCTCCTCGTGTCTCAGGGACCGGCCGGCGGCCATGTTGTTCTGCAGTCTTCCTGTCTCCTCGCCGCTGCAGTGACCAGCCGGTGGCCATGTTGGGCTTCAGTCATCCTGCCTCCTCGCCGCTGCAGACATCCTGCTTGACCTGCGCTGCATTCTCCTTGCGTCCTCTCCCGGAGCAGCCATTCGTCAGGCTGTTGCCTGGAGGCTCCCGGATTGCATCGCGGTGCTGAGCGTGGCGGCTGCAGATGTTGTGGTGCGCGGAGCTGGGATCACCCATTCATCTTCCCTCCCTTCGGTGTCTGGCGTTCTTCTTCGCTGTTCTCCGCCCTTCAGATTTAGTAGAAAGCAATAATAGGAGCAGATGTTCGCGGCCGGCGTGAATTATTCATGGTCGCCCGATGCTGATGTGGAATATTGCTTCTCTTGTATTACAGGCGTCCGGGAGCAGAGCGTGGCAGGCGGCCCCTGTGGTTTGCTGCGGAGACGCCGGAGATATTGTAACCTTTCTGTTGGGCTTTATTTATTCTATGTTTTATGCGTTGGCTTCAGTTCTCCTAAATTCTGCTTTCACGTAAAGTTTTCAGGAGCAGTTTAATGGGCTGGAAAGGGCATTGATGGGGGAACGTGACGGTGCAAGCTGAATCAAAACCTCAACCCCCACCAAGGCACATACGTCTTGGTGGGACCCCCTCCTGATGAATATTAATCACACCCCTATATGGAGAGATAGCACCCATCCCAACCCCGACTCCAGAAAAAGAGGGGCAGCCCCTGGAGGTAAATCTAAACATCCTTGTAGTATTGATCTTCTCACTCCAAGGTCTCACCCAGGAATAAGCCCATTCAAAAAAGTGAGGGGACCCTGTAGCAATCATGAAAATTGGGTGCCTGCCCCCTGTGGAAAATCACTTCTCCAACACATTCCCATAGTCATTGTCTATCCCCATCTTTTTTTTCTATCCTTCGAGAAGCCAAAGACATCATAACCATGAAAAGTGGCCTCCACCCCACCCCACTGAGATACGGCTACCTTCTCTTTACTCCATGTGGGTACGGTCCATCGCTTCCTGAGTTATCACTATCTTTATCCTCCAACGCTTAGGTATGGTTCCTCCAATACTTCAGGACAATTATCGCTCCCCCAATCCTTCAGCAGGAGTATGGCTCCCCCAATTCTTCAGCAGGAGTATGGCTCCCCCAATCCTTCAGCAGGAGTATGGCTCCCCCAATCCTTCAGCAGGAGTATGGCTCCCCCAATTCTTCAGCAGGAGTATGGCTCCCCCAATCCTTCAGCAGGAGTATGGCTCCCCCAATGCTTCAGCAGGAGTATGGCTCCCCCAGTGCTTCAGCAGGAGTATGGCTCCCCCAGTGCTTCAGCAGGAGTATGGCTCCCCCAGTGCTTCAGCAGGAGTATGGCTCCCCCAGTGCTTCAGCAGGAGTATGGCTCCCCCAGTGCTTTATCGGAAGTATGGCTCCTCCCCTCTCCCTTTAGATATGGCTCCCTCATTTGTTCAGCAGAAGTATGGCCCCAAGAATCAGCTTCACTGGTGGTCCCAAGAAGCAGCTTCACTGCTGGCCCCAAGAATCAACTCCACTGGTGTGTCCCAAGAATCATTTCCATTGGTGGACCCAAGAATCAACTCCACTGGTTGGCCACAAGAATCAACCCCACTGGCGGACCCAAGACTGAACTCCATTGGTTGGCCCCAAGAATCAACTCCACTGGATGGCCCCAAAAATCAACTCCATTGGTAAGCCCCAAGAATCATCTCCACTGGTGATCCCAAAGAATGAACTGCACTGGCGGGCCCCAAGAATCAACTCTACTGGTGGCCCCAAGAATCTACTCCACTGGTGAGCCCCAAGGACCAACTCCACTGGTGGCCTCAAGAATCATCTCCACTGGTGTATCCCAAGAATTATCTCCACTGGTGGACCCAAGAATCATCTCCACTGGTGTATCCCAAGAACCATCTCCACTAATAAACCCCAAGAATCATCTCCCTGGTGGCCCGAGGAAGCATCTGCACTTGTGGACCCAGACAAACTAGTCCGCCAGTGGCTGAGGAGATGGAGATACATTTCGTATACCACCCTATGAATCCTAGATGAGATGTCTACCGATCTTAATGGTTTCTTTAACATAGATTTTCGGTCCCCTCCATTTTTCAGCTGTATATCCAGGGAACAGTTCAGTCCTGGAGAATCCACAGTTCTCTTCCAGATGAAGCGACTTCATTACAGTCACATCTCGGTCTCGGGGTGAATCTTCCACGAGAGCCGCCACTTGCTGCTCACATCTCAAAGCGCTGACAACGTGTCCGATTCCGGCGGCATTAGATGACAATTTCTCTTCTTTTATCTGTAATTTTATGGCATTACCGCTGGATTTAGCTGTCAGCTCAACTCCTGATCTGAAGATTGTTCTTGGTGTTTGATAAGTCACCACTTTATTATGCAAAGTGAATAAAAACCCTCCGCCATCTGCACGAATACGATGGTTGAAGATCAGGAAACGTGACAGAGACGGGGGTGACTCTTCCATCTCCTCTCTGAGCTGATTATTCCCTTTGTATTAAATGTGACAAGGATTGTTCTAGAATATTCTAGAACTTATAAATACAGTAGAATATTCTAGAGCATAAACATAGAACATTGTAGGATATATATGTATATTTAGAATTAATTTCAATAATATGTTCTCTATTATATATTGATAACATTCTTGAACCTGCACATGGAGCACAAACACAGAGCAATTTCTAGAACATATGTAAATAGAATATTCAAGCACATACACATACATATATATTGTGGCAGAGCGTCCATATGCGGTCGCATGGTGCTGCCACCAGGTGGCGTAGGTCAGGATTCCTCCTAGAAATGTGCCACCAAGGACCTTGTCTTGGTGGGGGAAGCCAGTGGTTATCTGTCAGCAACACTAGGCTGCTGACAGCTGTATGTAGTACGGCTGATGTCCAGCTATTATGGGCTGGCTTTCCCAGAACAGCTGCAGTTGGGTGGGTGGCTGTTCCCATGTTCCAGGACACGTTTTGTGCAGACCTCTGGAGGCCTATAAAAGGCCTGTGCTTGCAGGTGATCAGGGGTAGCGTGATCTGCTACCTGTGTGTGGAGCAGCAGAGGAGCTGGAGACAGAGGCTCTAGCCCCTAGAGGCTTAGGAGAAGCCAGAACCTAGCAGGAAACTGGGTCAAAGAACCTTGTGGTGCTCGTTGATAGGCCGTGGCCACAGATAGACAGGGACGACCTTTATGTGTAGTTAGTGGCCAGATGGCCGAGGTTTATTTTTGAAGCCATAAAGAAGCCTTTGTCAGTGTGCCATTCGCTTACCAGAGCGGCAATGCAGTGAGTGAAGGATCCTGGGTTGAGAGTGAGTCCTTACAATATATATATATATATATATACTCATAAACATAGACATGGTTCTTGCCTGCATCTCCTGATGGGTGGCAAAACTCCGAAACAGCTGCTGTATGCAGATGGGTGATATTGGCTTGGGTAATATCCCTTTTGCTTTCTGAAGACTCATTGGGTCAAACGCAAACTGAGGATTTGTTACTTCCAATAGAAGGCGCTTGAGCTTCTCAGCTCCTTTCCCATAATTCCTTGTGATCTCCCGATGTGTGTCATGCAGGCTCGAAACGTGTTGATTTACACCTCTCTTCTTTATTTTAATAAGCCAAGTATTAAAAGTTAAGTCCTGTATCTCAGATAAAATATTTCACCTCCTAGGATTAGAATCTTGTCACGTACTTACTTTACTAGGAGAGCGACGCTCTGTGTTTTTGTAACTTTTTGTACATATTGAGAACCTGTGTAGATAACACTTGAATATATATATATATATTGTGTATATATATATATATATATATATATATATTATTTTTATATATATATATATATATATATATATACACACACACACATATATATAATTCTAGAACTTGTACATGGAGCATGAACATATAAACCATTATGGAATGTGTACATAGAAAAAGCACATGGAACACTGTAGAACATATAGATGTATAACGTTCTAGAACGTGTACATAGAGAATTCTCTAATTTTCTATGTTCCTTCTCCATGTACATGCTCTGGAGTTATATATAGAGCCTATACTTCATTTTGGCCGTTTTTATTCAGCACAGAGTGCAGCTGGGACCTTCATCCCCTGAAATTATGGAGGCCTGAGAGGGCACCGAGCGAGGTGAGATGTAGGAACCTGTCTGAGCTGAGGTCACCCTGTCGTGGTGGATGGGCCCTCGCAAGTTTGACCAAAAATGTGGGGCTAAGAAATTCAAATGTGTAGGTATCCTAAAGCAGCAGAAAAGCCGTGTTCCCGCTGACCGCCTCTTAGGGCTTGTCCCACAGCAAAGGTTATTGGTCAGTTTTTCAGAAAACCGACAAGCAACGCTCCCCATAGACTTCAATAGAAGATCCGTTCAGCCGTCCACACTGCACGGATTTTCCTCCAGATGTTTTTTTAACACCCCCGGCGTAACAAAAAACATTGAACATGTTCGTTCTTCCGCTCGGTTTTCGGGCAGAACATGAACATGTGGGGGCAAAGGGGGACGGCTTGAATCCACAGATCGTGGACAAAAGATGCACCCTTAGGCCCCGTTCACACGGCTTATTTGGCCGCGGACTGGCGCTGTACTGCGCGCCGGATTTGCGCTTCAGTACGGCGCCAATCCGTGGCAGCAATTACGGTAATCCACTGCTCTCATTGAGAACAGTGGAATCCGTCGCTCCTCCCTGCTCAGCGAATCCGCCGCGGGGGGGAGAAAGTGACATGCACATTATTTACGGTGCAGACGCGCCGTAAACAATGCATTGTCTATGGGGCCGGGAGTGGCGCCCCCGCCGTGCTCCGGCCCCGCCCCCGTCCCGCCCCTTATTCACGGCGGATTTGTGAGCTCAATACGGCGCACAAATCCGTCGGGAATAAGCCGTGTGAACACGGCCTTAGGGTGACAAGTATGAAGGGGTCAGTTTTAATGTTCTGGCGTGAAATGCACTAAAAGTGATTAGTCCTAATTTCCTGATGTTCGGTGCGTCGAATGAACATGTTTGCCGCATTATGCACCTGGCCCGACACTTGATAATGCACCAAAGATGTAGGGGCGTTCTAAGGGTGTTCTAGGAGCATTCTGTGGGTGTTCTGGGGCATTCTGGGAGTGTTATGCAGGTATTCTGTGGGTGTTCTGGGGGCGTTCTGGGGTCGTTCTTGGGGTATTCTGGAGGTGTTCTGGGGGTATTCCTCGGGGTGTTCTGGTGGCATTCTTGGGGCGTTCTAGGGCTATTCTGGGGGTGTTCTGAGGGCATTCTAGGAGCATTCTGGGGGTATTCTGGAGGTGTTCTGAGGGCATTCTCGGTGCGTTATGGGGGTATTCTGGTTGTGTTCTGAGGGCATTCTCGGAGCGTTCTCGGGGTATTCTGGAGGTGTTCTGGGGGTATTCCTCGGGGTGTTC
Source organism: Phyllomedusa bahiana (assembly GCA_025379985.1). Lineage (NCBI taxonomy): Eukaryota > Metazoa > Chordata > Amphibia > Anura > Hylidae > Phyllomedusa > Phyllomedusa bahiana. Next base: position 20,793 of record JAODAL010019941.1, on the reverse strand, counting down.
TGGTGGCATTCTTGGGGCGTTCTAGGGTTATTCGGGTGGTGTTCTGAGGGCATTCTGGGAGCATTCTGTGGGTATTCTTGGTGGTGTTCTGGGGCGTTCTGTGGGTATTCCTCGGGGTGTTCTGGGGGTAGTCCGCGGGGTGTTCTGGTGGCTTTCTTGGGGCGTTCTCGGGCTATTCTGGGGGTGTTCTGGAGGTGTTCTGGGGGTGATCTGAGGGCATTCTGTGGGTATTCTTGGTGGTGTTCTGGGGGCGTTCTGTGGGTGTTCCTCGGGGTATTCTGGGGGCGTTCTGTAGGTATTTCACAGGGAGTTCTGGGGGTATTCTGAGGCTGTTTAGGAAGCTTTCTGGGAGCGGTCTAGGGGTGTTCTGGGAGCGTTCTGGGGGTGTTCTGAGGGCATTATGGGAGCGTTCTGGGGGTATTCCTCGGGGTGTTCTGGGGGTATTCCTCGGGGTGTTCTGGTGGCATTCTTGGGGCATTCTAGGGCTATTCTGGGGGTGTTCTGAGGGCATTCTGGAGGTGTTCTGGGGGTGTTCTGAGGGCATTCTAGGAGCGTTCTTGGGGTATTCTGGAGGTGTTCTGGGGGTGTTCTGAGGGCATTCTAGGAGCGTTCTTGGGGTATTCTGGAGGTGTTCTGGGGGTATTCCTCGGGGTGTTCTGGTGGCATTCTTGGGGCGTTCTAGGGTTATTCTGGGGGTGTTCTGAGGGCATTCTAGGAGCGTTCTTGGGGTGTTCTGGGGGTGTTCTGAGGGCATTCTGGGAGCATTCTGGAGGTGTTCTGAGGGCATTCTGGGAGCATTCTGGGGGTATTCTTGGTGGTGTTCTAGGGGCTTTCTGTGGGTGTTCTGTAGATATTCCTCAGGGCGTTCTGGGGGTGTTCTGAGGGCATTCTGGGAGCGTTCTGTGGGTATTCTTGGGGGTATTATGGGGCATTCTGGGGGTAGTCTGTAGGTCTTCTGGGGGCGTTCTAGGGGTATTCTGGGGGTGTTCTGAGGGCATTCTGGGAGTGTTTTGTGGGTATTCTTGGGGATGGTCTAGGGGCATTCTAGGGGCATTCTGGGAGTGTTCTGTGGGAATTCTTGGGGGTGTTCTAGGGGCATTCTGGAAGCGTTCTGTGGATATTCCCCGGGGTGTTCTGGGGCCGTTCTTGGGGCGTTCTGGGGACGTGTCACCACATGTGAACTATTAGACACATATATGAATGTGGGTCGGCAAAACCAGGCGCATTACTGCTCGGACAGGCAGACCTATGTCACTGCTCGGACAGGCAGACCTATGTCACTGCTCGGACAGGCAGACCTATGTCAGTGTGATGTAGAAAAAGGTATGGTATGATCTAGCAACCCGGGAATGACTCCATAATCCGTCAGAATGAAAGTTTAAAATGACTTGCAGCTTTATTGAAAAATCTTTAAAATTTCACATCGCTATCAAACAAAGTGCTTGGAAAAACACACCGACATGTTTCGAGAGATTGCTGTCTTAATCATGGTGTAGCGTATGTCTCGTGATTACGTTTTTATAGGCTTTTAGTATCACGTGATTAAAAACTTTATTAACACATGTAATTAAAACACACTAAGTTACCTCGCAATATTTGTTTACAATGGGTAATGGGATTATGTTATGATAAGGCTTAATATTGAAACATAATGTCTTGCCTTTTATTTAAGCCTGACGGATGTCTTGTACCCAAACGGAATATCCACCAGGCTTCACGCATTAATAATTTACCTTTCATGTTTCCTCCTCTCTCAGGTTTATTAACTATTTCTATCCCATTACACGTAAAAGATTCTACGTTACCAGAATGGCTCTTGGCAAAATGTTGAGATGCCATAGACGTGTTTATAATATCAGCTCTATTAACATCAGAAAGATGTCTTCTTATACGTGTTTTTAGACTGTTAGACGTATGTCCCACATATTGCGGCTGACATGTAGTACAGGTAATTAAATATATCGTGTTGCGCGTATTGCAATTTTAAAGTCATTTTAAACTTTCATTCTGACAGATTATGGAGTCATTCCCGGGTTGCTGGATCATACCACACCTTTTTCTACTGTGCATTTAAAGAGGAGTGTCGGCTTCACAACCCCTCGGTCCGTGCAACGATTGAATGGTTCACACAGGTGAGCAGACTACAAAGTCTTTTTCTTTATGTCAGTGTGATCTGCCTGAGCCTGAGGAGTCGCAGTGGAGCTGGATTTGGCATTAGGACGAACCTTATCCCTTATTTCTCAACTTCCACCAGTGCAAAAATAAAAAGTAATTTCTGATAATTATCAAGCTGTAGAAAATGAATATAAAATTATCTTCTATAAAATGTATTTAAGATTTATATGATCTTAAATAATTTTAAAATGAAATAATATAAATTAATTAAACCATTTCAGCATCTCCCATAAATCGTGTGGCGCAGTGTTATCAGTAATTGCAAACACATCACAGCCGGCTACAAATACAATAAGAGGTGTTAGAATAGCATGTCAGTGAATAGAAACTATGGTAGTACTTCCATTTCACCACAATCTCACAACCGTGATGCTGGCTAAGCTGTTTTTAAAAATTTAAAAACATGTTTGGGCTCATTTTTGACTCAAATGTCCACGAGCCCCAAAATACAATGGGAGGGCCCCCAACCTTGGGCGCCTTGATGACGCACATTTACCACTTTCAAAATAAACCCGGCGTTTTGAGGGAAAAAAGATGCAAAATTTTGTGTTGATTTTCATAAAAGCCGCCCTTAGTTTTGCCCCCTGCGACCTATTACATATTACATAGTTTGTCAGGCAAAAAAGACTCCATCCATCCAGTACACCCCATTTTTTAAAGTGTTGCAAGTTTTTGACCCAAAGGGAAGGCAAAAACCCCCAGGGGTAAAACAATTGCCTCATTTTGGGGAAAAAAATTCCCTAAAAAATAAAAGTTATATGACCGGATTCCTGGGAAGGGTCGTAAAACATTTCTAGATGTAAAATTTTTACCAGAAAGTCTACAGACCCCTTCTCCAAAAGGGGTCACTTTTAACTTTTTATATTTTTAATCAAAAATTATCCAGACCCTTCCCAGAACCGGTCACTAAACTTGTTTTTATTACTCTAGAAATTATCCAGACCCTTCTCCAAATCCCCGGTCACTAAACTTGTTATATTATTACATCTAGAAATGTCCCAGCCCTTCTCCAAACCCCGGTCACTAAACTTGTTATTTTTTACATCAAAAATTATCCAGACCCTCTCCAAATCCTGGTCACTAAAACTTTTTTCTATATTACATCTAAAAATTTTACCCAAACCCCTTCCCCCAAACCTTCACTAAAATTTTCTTTATTACTCTAAATGTATCCAGCCCCCTTCCCAGAATCCCGGTCACTATAATTTTTTCTTTATTACATCTAAAAATTTTCCCAACCCCTTTCCCAAATCCGGGGTCCTATAACTTTTTTATTATTAATCTAGAAATGTCCCAGCCCCTTCTCCAGAACCCCAGCACAAAAACTTTTTTTATCACTCTCCGAAATCATCCAAGCCCTTTTCTTGAACTCTGTTAGTGAATTTCACCATGACAAGTTCCCTGGCAAGAGTTCCACTCTCACTCTCAACGTAAAAACCCCTTTCTATGTTTTGTAGAAATTTTTTCCTAAAATAAAGGATCCCCCCTTGTTCTAGATAAGCCCTTGTATAAAAAAATCTTGGGAAGCCCTATATTAAAATTTGATGTAAAAAACTATTTATTTGCCCCCGGCCTCTTTTCTCAAAACAAAATAACCCTAATTTTGCCAATCTTTCTGTGTACTGTAATCCCCCCTTTGGCCCCTTTAATTTTTTTTGTTGCCAGCCTTTGTACCTGTTCAAGCTTACAATTCTTTCCGTGCACTGTCCCCAAACTGTGCAAAATATTCCATGTGTGGTCTAACCAGTGATTTTAAAAAGGGAGAAGATTTTCCCTCATGGCATCATCCCCTTTTTTTAATCCCCCCCCTTTATCCTATTGCCTTTCGCTCTCCCTGACAGGGGCTGCTACAGTTAAGTTTTCTGCCCACCAGATTCCAAGTCCTTCCCCATCATTTTATTGTGTTTCGATTGTCTCCCGCCGGTCACCCGCTCCTGCATCATGTTCTTTGGTATTGTTTTGGATGCCGTAAAATTTTTTTATTTTTGGGAATTGATATTTTATATTCCCAGGACAGTGGGCATGGAGATAAAACATAGAAATTCTGGAAAAATGTATTTCTAAATGTATTCATGAAACGGTAGAACAACACAATATATATATATATAATTGTAAAATAATTATATAAAATTTTAAATTATATATATATATATATATATATTATTATATATATAAAAATTTATACACGTATAGAACATTCTGAAACATATACAAAGAACATTCTAAATCATTTACATAGAACATTCTAGGGCAGCCCTGGGGCTAGAATCTGACCACATCGTGGACGCATAGAGCCAAGTATAGCTTCATCCATTAGATGAGGGGCTCTTTTGGGCGGGGTTTTCCCAGGGGCCAGGGGAATTCACCCAACCCCTCCATTGATATTTTCGCAGCGCTCACTTTACGCTCCCGACTAGTGTTTCGCTTAAATTTTTTGGGGCCAATGTAAAATTCTATGATTAAAAGGGGGGCCTAAAAAGGAAATTTTAAGGGAAACCGGAAAAATTTGAAAAAACCCCAAAAAAAGGGGGGAACATACGACTCCGCAGATTTTCCCCTGGTGGGTTTTTTATACCTGGGATCCCGGCTGCAATCAACTTAATTTTATGAGCCACCGTGCTGCACAGCAAACCCTGAGCCACCGGCCAATGTTTTAAAAACAATTATTCATGTGCTGCCCGTTTTAACCACTGAGCCACGTGTGCACAGCAACCACAGCCACCGTGTGGAATGTATTAAAAAATTATTCACTGTGCTGCCCCTTTTTAACCACTGACCACTGTCTAACTTGTTACCAGGGCGACGGGCTGCTCTGCCTTTACCACTGAAACCCCGGTTTGCCCACCATTTTACCACTGAGCCACCGTCTGCACATGCTAACCACTGACCTGTACTCACAGCTAACCACTGAGCCACCACACTGCAATGTATTAAACAATAAGTCACTGTGCTGCCCCTATTCAACCCATAAACCCACTGTGCAAACGTGTTAACCGGGTGAGCCCGGTGCTGCCTGCACTTACCACTGAGCCACCATGCTAAACCTGTACTAACAACTGAGTCCCTGTGCTGCTCTGCACTTACCACTGAGCCCCCATACTGCAATATGCTAATTACTAAGCCACCAAACTGATTTGCACAAACCCCTGATCCTGGATGCTGCCCTTTTTAACCACTTAGTCACCTTCCTTTTTTTTTTTTTTCTAACCACAGATCCTCTGCATTGCCCACACTAACAGCCAACCCACCATGCTATACCAAACTAACCATTTACCACCCTGGCTCTGTACTAATCAATGAGCCACCATGCTGTACTATACTAACCACTGACCCACGGTGTTGTACCATACTAACCACTTAGCCACTGTGTTGTGCCAAAATAATCACTGACCCGTGCTTTTTGTACTGCCACGTCACCATGTGCCTGTACTAACCCCTGACCCATCGTACCCTCTAACCATGAGCCCATATCTTTTTACTAACCACTGAGCCACAGCTGGGACCAAAAACCCCTGACCTCAGCTTTCCAACTAAACCCTGAGCCACCATACTTCTCTATATTAACCACTGAGTCACATTTTTTCTGTACTAACCACGGGGCCACCAGTTGCTCTGTACAATCAATTTAGCCCCCATGCTGTACATACTAAACCCCTGACCCCCGGTGTTTTTTTCCCTACAAACCCTTACCCTGGTTGTGCCAAAAAAATCACTGGCCACGGGTTCCTGTACAACCACGAACCATGTTGCTCGTCAAAACCCCTGAGCCATTTATGCTGTCCCCTACTAACCACTGAGCAATCATGCTTTACTCTACTAACCACTGAAACCTCATGCTGCCATCTAAACCAATGACCTAGGCTGTACCTACAACCACTGACCTCATGCGTCCCTACAACCCCCTGAGCCATCTCGTACCAACTAACCCCGAGCCCCGGTTTTTGGGCCATATAACCCGACCCATGGTGTTTACTATCTAACCCCTTTCCCCTGTGTTGGCCAAAATAATCACGACCCTGTGCTTCTCTGTACTACCACTTCACCATTTCTCGTATAACCCCTGAGCCATCATGCTGTACCTACTCACCACGAGCCATCATCTTACTCTACTAACCACGGCCCCGTTCTGTACCATACTAAACCCCTGACCATCAGCTGTACCTACTAACCACTGAGCCATAGGCTAACCATACTAACCCCTAGCCCCCAACTTATCTGTATTAACCACTGACCCCATGCCCGTAAAATTTCAACCACTAAGCCATCATGCTTGTGCTATACCATACACCTTACCATACACTGAGCCACCATGCTGCTATGTACTAACCAATGACCGAGAAGCATTTAAATTCTCAGGGGGCCGCTGTCTCTATAACGGTGGCCAATGGATGCATCTGTATTTAGTACATGAGGGGTGCAGAAGATAAATTGGGTTCTATAAGGTCACCTTGATGATTTCAGTGCCCTCTATGCCCCCCTATGGTGGCCTTTGGGGCCCCCTCTCCCGTCTTCATTCTGTCTTACATTGGCCCCACAATATGTAGATAAGACTCTGCCCATTGGAGGCAGCATCGGCTCAGACCTAGTTCTTCTTCTGAGATCGGATTTTTCACCTCTTCCCCCCCTATCCCAGGTAATTACAAGGTAACAAAGGTGTTGAGACTAATTCCGACACAATTTCCCATGTCAGGGAGGGGGGGGGGGGACCCCCCCCCGGCGGCCCGGGGCCCCTATTCCTCTCTTTTTAACGCACAAGGGTAATCCCCTCCAGTAACAAAGGCGAAGGCGCGATGAAGTCAATCAGCACGAAAAATACAAATACCCGAATATCCGCTGCGCAGAGTGAAGCCAGAGTAAAGCCGCACCTGCTCAGATCTGGGATTTAGCCCCTGTCAGTAAGATATTCCCCCCCCTAAAATCACCCCCAATAATAACGCTGCCAGAGCGGCGGTCACCGGGGCAATAGGGCACGGCTCTGTTCATTCGTCCTTTATTTTGCTCCTCCATGGGGTGGTTGGGGTAGTCGCTCACCCAATGCTTGCAAAAGATTGCATGGGAAACCCTCTCATGCGCTGCTGACATGTCCCTTTTTAAAAACCATACGTCCCCGTAGTAAAAGGATCTGGGCAAACTTGCTATTGATGTCTTAACAACACATGTACTTTTCCCATAAAAACCTTTTTTATGGAAAACCTCCATGCTGCTGCTCACAGGCCTCACTACAATCCACAATGTCCAATTGTATATAAGCGCTAGGTCTAACTTGCATTTTGATGTCTTAAGAGACACTAAGCACTTTCCTGTACATCTCCTTTTTTATATGGAAACCATCAGCATGCTGCTGCCGACAGGTCTCTTTGAAAATCAAAATTTTTTTACTGTAAATGCCTATGGGGTTTAAATTGCATTTGATTTTTAAGGACCCTAAGCCTTTCTTGAAATCTCCTGTTTAGGATGGAAACCATCAGCAGCTGCTACTTTTAAAAAAAAATATCTTGTATAAACGGACCGGTCAAAAATTGTATTTTGCTTTAAACGACCTGACACTTTTTGCAACCTCTTATTTAAATGGAAACCTCACATGCTCTTTTCACAGGCCTCAATAAAACCATGTTGTCCTATTGTTAAAAAGGGGTGTAGGGCAAACTTTTTGATGTCTTAAGAGACACTAAGCACTTTCCTGTACATCTCCTTTTTTATATGGAAACCATCAGCATACTGCTGCTGACAGGTGTTTTAAAAATCATATTGTGCTACTGTAAATGGCCTATGGGTCTAACTTGCATATTGATGTCTTAAGCGACTAAACACTTTCTTGCAAAATTTCTTATTATAAGATGGAAACCATCAGCATGCTGCGCTGACCCCTTATTAGAAATCATTTTCCTATTTAAATGGCCTGTGGGGCTTTAAATTGATATTGTGTCTTAAGCGACACTAAGCCTTTTTTGCAAAACTTTCCCGTTATTAATGGAAACCTCGCATGGCTTTGCGGCCCATTAAAACCAAATTTTCCTTTTGTAAATGGATGTAGGTCAACTTGTTAATTTTTGTTTAAGCAATACTATGCACTTTTCCCTTAATAAAACAGAAAACCTCAAGGGGTGCGTTGACTGCTTTTAAAAAAACCATACTGCCCTGTAGTAAACGGATTCTGGGTCTAACTTGCATTTTGATGTCTTAAAAGCACTTTCCTGTAAATCTCCTTTTTAAGGAAACCCTCACAGCTGCTGCTGACAGGGCCCCATTAGAAGCCAATTGTCCATTATAAAAAAGGCTGTAGTCTAACTTGCATATTTTCTTAACACTTAAGCACTTTCTTGCAAAAACCCTTTTTGGTGGAAACCATCAGCATGGTGCTTCTGTCAGGCCTCATTAGAAACCATAATGGTCCATTTCAAATAGCCTCTGGGTCTAACTTGCATACTGAAAGCTTAAATGATTCTAAGAAAGCAAATTTTGTAAAATCCCCTTTTTTTAAAATGGAAACCCCAGCATGCTGTGCGCATGTCCCTTTAAAATATTTAGTTTTTGGTTTAATGGTCTGTGTCAAACTTGTACTTTTATGTCTTAAACAACCCAAGCCTTTCCTCAAACCCCTTTTTATGAATGAGGTCTTTTAAAAATCATCTTGTGCTATTGTAAATGGCCTATGGGTCTAACTTGCATATTGATGTCTTTAGTGACACTAAGCACTTTCTTGCAACTCTCCTATTATAAAGGAAACCATCAGATGCTGCTGCTGACAGGCCTCATTTAAAACCATATTTCCTATTTAAATGGGCTGAGGGCTAACTTTTATTTGGAAGTCTTTAAACGACACAAAAACTTCCCGTAAACTCTGTTTTAAAAGGAAACCTCAGCAGCTGCTGCTGACATATCCCTTTAAAAACCATACAGTCCTGTAGTAAACGGACTCTGGGTCAAACTTGCATATTGATGTCTTAAGTGACACAAGGCACTTTCTTGCAAATTTCCTGTTATAAGATGGAAACCATCAGCATGCTGCTGCTGACAGGCCTCATTAGAAACCATATTGTCCTATTTTAAATGGGCTGCAGGTCTAACTTGTATATTGATGTCTTAAGCGACACTAAGCACTTTCCTGTAAATCTCCTGTTTTATATGGAAACCATCAGCATGCTGCTGCTGACATATCCCTTTAAAAACCACATGGCCTTATTCTAACAATGTGTCTGTAGTTTGAGCGATGTCCTGCTGGAGATTCTTTGTTCTCCCCTTGTTTGTGTCCCAAAAAATTTAATAAAAAGTGATTCAAAATTTATTTTTAATTGGTATCTAAAAATGTTAACAATAAAACCTACATTTCATCCCGAAAACAACGAGGCCGCACTCGGATTTGTAGATGGAACAATAAACGGTGACTGGGCGCAGAAAATGACGCTGCAGAGCAAAATATAATGAAAGCTCTAAAAATGTGACGTCACCAGGATCTCTCCGACCTGCAGAACACTGAGAACACGTCAGGTATAGGAAGAGGGAACTGCATAGAAAAGCGAACCCCCCCCCCCCCCCACAAAGGTTTTGCGGGTTTCCAGTAGATTATGTGGTACGTTCAATGACACCATTAAAAAGTTAAACTTCTCTTGCAAAATGGATGTGACTGAAGTGAACACAGTTCCTTGGTTTTAGAGCTTAAGTCGTGCTCAATATTTGGCCCATCTAAGGGAACCTCTTTGTCATATCTGAAGAGCATTGGGGACACATCCGTGCAAAATCTGAAGAGCATCTGGGTCACATCTGGGACACATTAGGATAACATCTGAGGGCACATTTAGGATGCATCTGGTGAACATCTAAGGACACAACTAGACACATCTAGAGAACATCTCGGGATGCATCTAGGGCACATCTAAAACAGATCTGGGGAACATCAGGAGAACATCTGAAGACACATCTAAGACACCTAGGCCACATCTGGTGAACATCTAGGGCACAGTTGGGGAACATCTGAGGACACATCTGGTGAACATCTAAGGACACATCTAGGAAACATTTGGAAAACATCTGAGGACACATCTAGAACACATCAGGGTCACATCGGGGCTACATCTAGGACACATCTGGAGAACATCTGAGGAAACATCTAAGGCAAATCTGAGGGCACATCCGGGCCACATCTAGGACACGTCGGGCCACATCTAGGATACAACTGGTGAACATCTGGTTAACATCTAGGAAACATCTGGAGAACAACTGAGGAAACATCTAAGGCACATCTGAGGACACATCTGAGCCACTTGTAGACACAGCGGGCCACATCTAGGATACATCTGATGAACATCTCGGGCACATTTAGAACAGACCTGTTGAACATTTAGGACACATCTGGAGAACATCTAGGGCACATCTGGTAAACATCTAGGGCACAGCTGTGGAATATCTGAGGACACATCTAGGACACATCTGGAGAACATCTGAGAACACATCTAAAACACATCTGGTGAACATCTAGGGACACATCTAGATCAGATCTGGTTAACATATAGGGCACAGCTAGGGAACATCTGAGGACACATCTAGGATACATCTGGAGAACATCTGAGGACACATCTAGTACACATCTGGTTAACATCTAAGGCACGTCTGGGGAACATCTAGGGCACATCTGGAGAACATCTGAGGACACTTCTAGGACACATCTGGTGAACATCTAGGGCACATCTAGAACAGATCTGGGGAACATCTGGTGAACATTTAAGGCACATCTCGTGAACATCTAGGGCACACCTAGAACAGATCTGGGGAACATCTAGGGCACATCTGGTGAACATCTAGAGTGTATATAGGCGACTAAAACTAAAACCAACATGGCTTCTACCTTCTGTTAAGAGGGCAAATGAAACAAAAAAAATGACATTTCTAAAGATATAAGTCAGAGGGTCGAGCAACAGCCTTTGAAAATTGATAGAGAAAGTTTAATAAAATCTGTAAAAAAGTGATAAAGCAGCTACAAGATCAAAATGAAAGGGCAGGTGGCCTAGGACTGCAAGACTAACCCCAGAAATTCTTTAGCATATAAATTCCAAAAAAAATGAGGTCAAAGTCAGCGGAGCGAGTAGTGACCCTTAAAAAACCTGGTGATGGGTAGCTGTTCCCTGGTGACCAAGATAGAAGAGACAGAGGAACTAAATAGTTTTCTTCATCTCAGTATATACTATCCATGAGATAGTAGTTGATGTGGGTGGTCCAAGTGCAGAAGTAGGTGGTGCCAGTACTGTTAATAAATCATCTGCTAGAATTAATTCGCTGAGTAGTAGGAAAAAAAGTCAAATGCCAAGTTAGGAAAAATCTGAATGTGAACAAGGCCGCGCCAGGCCCTGATGGCATCACCCAAAGTTCTTTAAATAGCTTCAGCTAGGGTTAAAGGTGTGGCCCCTGACATGGATATTTAGAGATCCCTGGTGACTGGATATTACAGTAGACTGGCTCAAGGGCAAATGTATTTCCCATCTTCAAAAGAAGGTTGTTCCAATGTCTTATTTCCCAGTAATTATAGACCAGTAAGTTTAACATCCTGTTCTAGTAAAAATGTAGAGGGGTTCATAAGGGACTAAAACAGAAGTATTTTGAACAAACACAATATAATTAGTGATTGCCAGCAAGGATTATTACTAAGGACAGGAACTGTCAGACCACCGATCTGTTTTTATGAAGAGGTGAGTGAAGAAGTCTGGATAGCGGGGCAGCTGAGAATATAGTGTCTCAGGCCCATGAATCCACCATTTGCAGGGGCTGGCTGAGGATAAGGGTGTTTTTTAGACTTTGCAAATGTCAATGACACTGTCCCACATAAGGGCGTATTGTTGGTTAAATTGAGAATCCATTGGGTTAGATAAAACATGTGTGTAATTGGATCAAAAACTGGCTTGCTGGATCGTACTCAGGAGAGTGAATGGTAAATGGACTCCTAGCTCTGGTGTGTTCCCCGTTGTGAGTGGTGTGCTGTCAGGGCTCAGTATTAGGTTCCCTCTCTTATTTAAGTATTTATACATAGATAATGTGGAAGGATGCGATTTTTTGCAGATGACACCAAGCTATGCCAGGAAATGCAACTATGGAGATGCTCAGTAAATGCAAGCAGCCTGACACACTGAGTGCTGTGGAGCATCCACTTGGCAAATGTGGTTCAATGTGGATAAATGTAAGGTTTCTTTCCTGCATCTGGGGGAGAAATAATCCTCAGGCATCATATGGTCCTGGGTGGTAATTATCAGCACATCATATGTTCCTAGAGGGGGGTAATAAATCTGTGGCAGTCATATGTTCAAGGGGGTATATCTGCGGGCCATCAAATTCCTAGGGTGTGATAAAAACTGGAGAATCGCTTTGTGTGAGAAGATCCTTGGTGATCTATGTAGAACCTAGACTACAGAATAGCAATGCTAAATATCAATCTCAGCGTGCCTCTAGAGGCTATAAATATAGGCTGTATTAAAAGAGGCATGGACTCTCAGGTACAAGATGTAAAAAAATTCTAAAACCGCTGTAACATATGAGCATTGGAGCGTTCCTCACTTAGAATATGCTGTTCAGTTCTGGGCCCCAGTTTATAGAAGAGATGTAATGAGCTAGAAGATACATAAGAGACGACAACCAATACTTATAAGGGGAATGGAGCATCTTAGTTATGAGGAGAGGTTTTGTTAGAATTGAACATATTAGTCCTGTGAGAGAAAGACGTGCTTCGGGGGGACAGTGATTAATTTATATAAATATATTAATGTCCTCCCTACAAAAAGTATTGGGGAAGAAGATTATTTCAGTGATCCCCCTCAAAAGACAAGGGGACATTCCCTTCGACTAAGAGGAAAAAATGAATTCAATCTCCATATGAGAAGATACGTTCATTCACTAAATAAGAAACTGTGAATCTGTGGAATAGCCGATAGCCGCCAGAGTGAGCTTGGACACTGGCAGGAATTGTAGAGAGATGTTCAAGAAAGGATGAGATACCTACCGTGGCAATAAAGAATATTATATGGCGTATGCTAGCCATGTAAAATTCTGGATCCTGGGCGGGGAGGCTCCTGCTGGGGTCAGAGATAACGTCTCCACTGGAGCAGATTGTTTCAAGCCTTGGGGGTTTCAAAGGTAATGTAACCAGTGTGAGGCTGGCATAATGTCCTTGTCTCTCTCCCTTCACCCGACATTTTACCCACGCCTTGGTTGATTCTGATGGACAGACGTGTCCTTCTTTCAACCGTACTAACTATGTAACTATGTAACTATATCTAGGACACATCTGGCAAGATCCAGACCACATCTAATACAAATCAGGACCACTGCTTGGACATATTTGGGGAACAGCGTTGGCCTATAATCATGGAGAATATCTGAGAACACATCTAGGAAATATCTGAGCCACCTCTAGGACACATTTGTTGAAGATCTGAGACACATTGAGGACACATCTGGAGAACATCTGGGGCACATCTAAAACACATCTGGGGAACATCTAGGGAACATCTCTAGGACACATCTGGGGAAGATCTGGGCCACATTTAGGACACATGTAGGGAACATCGAGCACACAACAGGACAACCTCTGGGCCACATCGAGGGAAGATCTGAGAACATGTATGACACATCTGGGAAAGCTCTGGGACACATCTTGGTAACATCTGGGACACATCTAGATAACATCTGAGGAGCATCCAGGGAACATCTTGAAAAAATTTAACGAACATCTTGGACACATCTGGGAAAGATCTGGGGCACATCTAGATAACATCTGAGGAGCATCCAGGTAACATCTTGACAAAATTTAAGGAACATGTTGGACACATCTGGTGAAGATTTGGAGAACATCTTTGCCATCATCACAAAAATAAACCCTCTTCAGCTGTGTTGGTGGAAAAATAAAATAGGTGATGGCCACTGGAAGGTGGGAGGGGGAATAAACCACTTCAACAAAAATTCCTGCGGCTTGAAGGGGCTGAGGGTGAAGAACCTGCAATCCCTTAGTCTCTGCTCCCGGGTTTAGTCATATCCATTAGTAACTAGTGCTCGATTCCGGTGAGACCAAACCGGATTATGGCAGAATTTAGAAATAAGAAGTCTTCCCTAGGCCTATGCTGAGGATAAGGTTAGGTTTAACCCCAAACTCCATGTGATTTAGAGTCCTTTAGCTGTGGTAGATGCTTTCCAGAGGTAGAATCCAGAATTTTTTAACCATAGGGTTTAATAAGATTTAGGATGTCCCAAGTCCCGAATATTTTGACAGGTTTGGCAGGTTGACAAGGTTTTTATACACCTAAAAATAAAGACCTAAATTTGACTCCAATCCTGATTTATTATGGGAAGGTCCCACTCATTGGAAAATATGTCTATGTCTACAAGTATTGAAAAAGACAAAGATGGAGATATTCTCAGGAGTCAAGACTTAGATGCTGAAGACCCCAATGAGGATAGGACCTAGGGTCGTGTGGTCAAAGTGGACAGGGCGAGTTATGGAGAGGACTGAAGGTAAAGTCAATCAATCAATCTGCTGGCAATGTTTCATTTTTCGGTGAAATGTTCCCGGCAGGGGGCGCTACGTCATATGAAGAGAGAGAAATATGCTTTCAGCCATAATAAAACCCTGAAATTATTCCATCAAAACACATCAAAGTCAACAATTGCGAGCCCTCCACTGCGCCCTCTGCAGAAATTGCCACCTTCAGTCCTAGACTGGCGGCGGTAGTTAAACTGGTTAATAACCACCTTCGGCTGGAGGTAAGTCAGCTGCCATTAGACATAGGCGCAGGTTTCCGGGGGCAGGCGTGTGCTTTGTGTGCAATGTTTCTACGTATTTCTAGATGAACAAAACAATAATTACAGCAATAATATATTGTATTTAGAGACCTAGAAACAGAGCTGAGCTACAGCTGAAACCAGAAATTTCCATGCACTATAGAAAAACCCCCTTTCTGCGGGTTTTTTTTCCCCAACCTTGACAGGGAAATCAAAAGGGCCCAAAATTTTTAAAAAAGAAATTTTAAAATTTGGGGTAAACCCCGCCCCAAGAAATCCATTTCATGTGTTCTCAAAACCCCTAGAAATTGCCTGCAGAAACCCAAAAATGTCCCCAAAATTGCATAAGATCCATCACCAGAATTTTTGGAAAATTTTTATAGGGCACCTCTGGGAAGCAGACAGGGAACATCTGAGCAAGATCAGAAAAATATTTAAGCCCCCTTCTGGGAATATTTTTTGTCCTTTTGTGGAACATCGGGGGCCAGATCTAGGGAAGGGTTTTTAAAAACAAATCAAAGAAACCTCAAACCACATCAAGAACATTTTGTGCAACCCCCTGGAGAAAATTATGGGCCCAAAACGAAGGAAAATCAAACCCCAAAACCCCCCGGGGGAAACATCTCTGTAAAAAACCTGCAAAACATCTAAATTTAAAATCTATTCAACATCTAGGGAGCCACACGGGGGAAAAACTCTGTCACATCTAAAAAAACAGGGGGGGAGCACCAGGCCGGGGGAATTATCTAAGCCAATCTGGGACACCCCCTTGGAAATGTTTGGGGGACTCCCCACGGTTACGTTGGGCCCCTAGAAAAGGGGACGGGACGGGCCCGGGGATTTAAAATTTTCAAGGAAAAAGGCAGAGAAAGAAAACAAAGAAAGAAAAGGGGTTTATTTTGCACCCATGTAAAATAGTTTTTTTTTGGATAAAGCCCCAAGATAAAATTCTCCTTTATGGACCAAGATTGAACTCTACGGTTGGCCCCCCAAAGGAATTTGTCTCCACTGGGGACCCCAAAAAATCCCCAAATGGGGGGGCCCCAAAGAAAAATTTCCCCAAAGGGGTCCGGTCCCCAAGAATAAACTCCACTGGGGGCCCACCTAGAACCCAACCCCAAAGGTGGCCCCAAGAACATTCCATTTTTTGGGGTCAAGAATCAATTCCACTGGGGGAACCCCCAAAAAACATCTACCTGGGGGGTTTTCTAAGAATCAACTTCACTTGGTTAGCTCCAAAAATCACCCTCCCGGGTTTGGGACCAAGATCGACCACAAGGGTTTGGGGCCCCAAGAATTTTCAGTTTCCCCCTGTGCCAATAAAAAATTAAACCCCCAAACCCTGGTGGATCCCAAGAAAAAACTAAAAGGGTTTTCTCCAAAGAATAAATCTCTACGGGTTTAAACCCAAGAATAAACCCCCATTTGGGGGGGGCCCCCAAGAAAAACTCACTGGTGGCCCCCAAAAAATCATCTCCATTTGGTGGCCCCAAGAATTCAACCCATGGGGGGGCCCCAAAAACAACTCCATTTAGTGGCCCCCCAAGAATACCCCCAACCGGGGGCCCCCAAAATTCCCCCTTCCAGGGTTTTGCCCCAAAAAAATTAAAAACTCCACTGGTCCCCAAGAATTTGGGCCCCAAAGGGTTGGGCCCCAATAATGAACCCCACTGGGCCCCCCAAAAATCAGCTTCACTGGGGGGCCCCAAGAATCGTCTCCTGGTGGCCCCAAGAATCAACTCCCTAGGGAAACCCCAAGAATCCCCCCCCTTTGGGGGGGAAACCCAAGAAAAAACTCCACTGGGGGCCCCCAAAGAATCACCTCCAGTGTTGGCCCCAAGAATCTTCCCCAGGGTTTGGGCCCAAGAATCAACCCCAAACTGGGCTCTCCAAAAACATCTCCTCTGGTGGCCCCGAATCAATTCCACGGGTGGGCCCCAAAAATCATCTCCACTGGGGGGCCCCAAGAATCTCCCCACTGGTGGCCCCAAAAAATAAAACTCAACTGGTGGCCCCAAGAATCAGTCCACTGGTGGCCCCAATAATCATCTCCACTGGTGGCCCCAAAGGGAATCATCCCCACTGGTGGCCCCCAAGGGAATCAACTACACGGGGGCCCCCCAAGAATATCTCCACTGGGGGGCCCAAGAACAATCCACTGGTAAACCCCAAGAACCCATTTTAACTGGGGGACCAAAAAGAAATTTCCCCATGGTGGCCCACAAGAATATTCTCCATTTGGTCCCCCCAAAGAATAAATTCCCACGGGTCCCCCCCAAATAATCCTCCCCACTGGTGGGCCCAAAAAAATCATCCCCTTTCGGGGGGCCCAAAATCAACCCCATGGTGGGCCCCAAAAAATCGATTTCCCCCTTGGGGGGCCCCAAAAAGGCAACCCAATGCTTTGCTATCCCTTCCCCCTCCAGGCCCCTTCTCTGTCTTTTTAAAATTTGGGTTTATCATAAAAAAAAAAATTTGTTTCACTGTAGGGGCCAATAACCCCCCCCTTTTCCCCTTTCACCCTGGATACACATTTTTTGGCTGATGAAAGGGGTTTTTTGGGTCACTTTTGGCCCTGCTTTTCTGTTTGGGGCTGATCCCCCCAAAAAACTCCCCTATGAATTCCTATGAGACTGACTTTGAAACCCCTGGGAAAGGCACAGAAAACCCACCCCCACCCTACCACAAACATCCCTTGTTGTGCCAGCAGCTCGAGTGCCCCGGGGGGCAGCAGGGGAGAAATCCTGAATTCAGCTGCAGGTCACAGGCCCCAAGGGGCGGGCATTTTGGGGAAATCCGGTATTCGGGCTGCAGGCCCACATGCCCCGGGGGCAGCTTGAGGAATCCGTATTCAGTGCGGGTCCATAAACCAGGGGGCAGCAGTGAGAAATCCGGGTATTCAGCTGCAGGTCACTTTAATTTAAAGTGGCAGCAGGAAAAATCCGTTTTAAAACCCCCAGGCCCACGACCCAGTGGCACCCATTTTGAGAAATCCTGTATTCGGGGCTGGGGGTCCCATAACTAAGGGGGAAACATGAGAAATCCTGTATTAAATGCAGGTAACATAACAAGTGGCGGGCAGTGAAAAACCCCTGTATTCATTTTGCGGGTTCACATGACCCAGCCCAGCTGGTAAAGAAATCCTTTTATTACTGCGGGTCACATGACCAGGGGCAGAAAGTGAGAAACCTGTATTCAGTGCAGGTCACATGACCCAGGGGGCGAGCATGAGAAATTTTGGTATTCGCTGCAGGCCCACATGACCCGGGGACATTTAGTGAAAAATCCTGTATTAAGCTGCAGGTCAATTTTCCCGGGGAAACAACAGTGAGGAATCCTGAAAATTCGTTTGCAGGTCACATCCCCAGGGGGCACCCCAGTGAAGATCCTGTTTTTGGCAGCAGGTCACTAAATCCAGGGGCACCCATTGGGGGAAATTTCCTGTATTCAGCTGCAGGCACATCCCCCGGGGCCCCCGCAGTGGGAAATCCTGTTTTCAGCTGCGGTTCATATGACCCAGGGACGCGGGTTGAAAAACCCCTGTTTTCACCTGAAAGGTCACAGACCCATGACCCGGGGGCAGCATTTGGGGAAATCCTGTTTTCCCAGCTGCAGGCACTTTCCCCTTTACCCGGGGGCAGCATTGAGAAACCCTTTAAATTAAACTGCAGGTCACAGGGGCCCCTCCCCGGGGGCAGGGGTGAAAACCCCTTTTATTAAATTTGAAAGGGTCACAAGGGACCCGTGGGCAAGAAAGTGAAAAATTCCTGCATTAAAGCTGCAGGTCAAGGGACCCAGGGGCGGGCGTGAAAACCCTTTCCCACCCCAGTTTGCGGGTCCATGACCCGCCCCCAGCAGGTGAAAAACCAGTATTCAGCTGCGGGTTTAAGGAAAAAAACCCATGGCTATATGTGCCCCAAGGAAAAAAAATGAACAAAAGGGAAAAAAAAGCCCTGAAAGGCGTTTCTTCTAATGCTATATTTTTAGTTTTTGGTTTCCCAACCCAATTTTTTAGTGTTATAAAATGGGGGGGTCTCTTTGCCCTGTACTGATTAAAGGCAGAAAGCCCTAAAAAAAAGGGGAAATTTGGTTTTATTTGGAATTTGACCGTTTCTGTAAAATTGCTAGTTCCTTTTTTGGTAAGGGATATAGAACATTTTGCAGTTGCCCCGGGGGTGTTTGTTGCATTGAAGTCTTTTGGCCCCATCCCCACTTTTCGGGATCCGCGGGCAAAAACCCTTTGGGAAAAGTGAAACTCTCCTCCCAAAATAAATGACCTCTATGAAGCAATTTAGTCTTTTAAAAGAAAAAGGGAAACCATGTTTTTTACCTGGCGGAAATTTTCCCCTCGAAAATGTCCCCGGGCCGGGGGTCCCGGGGTCCGAGAAATTTCCAATGCGAAAAAAATTTTTAAATTTTGGTTCTTTTCTTAAAAATCCTCTGATTTTTACCATTCCCCCTCCCCGGGAAAAACGGGACCCAAAATCAGCGGGATCCCGGCCATTTTTTAAAGTAAAAGGGCCCACGAGGAAAACACAAATGCACAATGAGGATAGATAAAGAGGAGGATAGCAAAATCCTTCCTGAAAATTAATGATCTCTCTCCCCGTTTATGACGGCTCCCGGGGTTGGCCCCCGGCCTCCCAGAGGGTTTTTTCTGCTCCCAAAAGTTAAAAACCACTGACTTTTAATACCATACGGTATTTTAACCCAAAAAGAAATCCAGAGGAATCAGCGGGCGCGGGGCGGGGGGCGGGCGGGGGAAAATAAATGAATACGGGGAAAACCCTTTCCCTTCAACAAGTTTCGCTAAGGGCAAAAAAACCCCGGGAGAAAAAAAGGATCTATAGTCCCGTATATTATCGCTGGAGAAGAAAGAAATCTTTGTTAAATAAGTCCCTCAGGAAAGTCCCGATA
Source organism: Phyllomedusa bahiana (assembly GCA_025379985.1). NCBI lineage: Eukaryota > Metazoa > Chordata > Amphibia > Anura > Hylidae > Phyllomedusa > Phyllomedusa bahiana. The sequence goes on along the minus strand of JAODAL010019941.1, from coordinate 945 downwards.
GCTTTTTCCCAACTCTGCAACTCGTACAAATTGCTGTTGGTTTTGGAAAAAGGTTTTAAAAGGGGCTCCTAAAGCAAAAATTTAATTTCTCAAATTTGGGCTTGATGGAGGGGTAATTCATTAATATCGGGGGGCTGGCATAAACGGAAGGTTATGGGAACGGGGGAAAAGGGGTTTTTTGGGGCCCCAATAGATGGCTTTCAACCTAAAAAACCTGAAAATACAAGGGCTGCACTCCTATTTGGGGGTGCAGTCACTGTACAAAAAACTTTAAAATTTTTTTCCTTTGTTGATCCTGAGTTACATCCTGTTTACCCTCCAGGGGCTGCACTCCCTATTTTTGCTGGTGCAGTCACTGTACAAAACATTACTTACCCGGGGGTACTGATCCGATTTTAATCCTGTATTAAAACTCCAGAGCTGCACTCACAAATTCTGCGGTGCAGTCACGGGAAACATACATTACTTATCCGGTACTGTTCCGATTTACACCCGTTTTATCCCCCAAGCTGCACTCACTATTTTTTGCTGGTGCGTAAAATGAAACATACATTAACTTATCCTTTTACTTTTCCTGAGTTACATCCTGAAATTATCCTCCAGAGCTGCACTAAACAAATTAGCGGGTTTGCCAGTAAACTGTACATACATTACTTATTTTTTTACTGCCCCTGAGTTACTTTCCTGTATTTTTACCCCCCAGAGCTGCACTCCTCTTCTGCTGGGCAGTCCACTGGGGTACATACTTACTTTTTCCTTTACTGTTCCTGAGTTAAAATTCCTGTTTATCCTCCAGAGCTGCACTCACTATTCTGCTGCTGCAGTCACTGTGTACAAACTTTACTTATCCTGTACGGATTCCTGATTTCCCCCTTTTATTTTACCCCAGGCGGCATCCCTATTCTGCGGGTTTGCAGTCACTGTACTTTACTTTATTACCCTGTA